>JBAMJV010013029.1:0-38788 GCA_037951105.1 Echinarachnius parma
TTACCGTCTTCGGATTGCTTTGAAATTTTCGTCACTTGTCAATAATAATTAAATAATAATTAACTGATCACTGTGTGTGAATTTCATAAGAATCTGTTTCGTATTTTTGAAATGCTAGGGGGGTGTGCATTTGTATACCTTTACCATTATTCTTTATTGGAAATAATATCGCTAGTGATATTCTAGATCGACAAATCTATCGCTTTCCATGGCCTTTTCGACATTATTATTGTTATTTTCACTGTCGGCATTCTTCGTTTGTCTCAGCAATGTATGGTCAACAAGGAATCTAAAAGATCACGACGTTTCGTGTGCCGCTGCAACACTTTGTCAAGTGATATAATTTAATGTACTTTATACTCTTCGGACGGCTCCAAAACGCACTCTCGCATGAGCGAGTACGTTCCTATAAATTGGTCAATAACGGGCAAGGCCTATAGTATGGCCATTGCATAATTCCAGCCAGCGACGAGCCGAGCCGTTGATTGGTTGAGCTCACATCTACTAGTAAATTGGTCCAGTGACTGTGTAAGGGTCGGAGATCCACAAACAGAATAATGACGGTGACAAAGAATTCCGGATTAAAAAGAAACTTATTTCGCCGACTGGCAGAACATGTACAAACAAGCAACCCGGACTCAGAGTCCCGATACCAGTAATCCCGATCACGATACCGATCGCGATCAATCCCCTACATACTCCCCCCGCAAACATCCCATGGTTGTTTTTCATCATTAACAAACCAAAATCACTACATGATACATAACAACTACTGCAAACGTACAACACGAGCTTCGCAAGTACATGCAAGAAAAAAGAAAAAAAATTTAAATGGCCTCCACTGTACCAAGGCCAGCACAACAAATTATAATCTAATGTCGAACAAGAAACTTCCTGGTTCTTTCCTAGGCGAAAATGGGCCATTTACAAAAGGAATGGCATTACATTAACCAAACAATGACATACACATTTTTTCAAACAACAATATATGTGCATTCAAAACCATATTTCAATAAGGTGCAATATCTCCTAGCACTCTACAAAAGGCTTAGACATGTGTACATGAACAAAATAAATATGTCAGCAATTCTCAAACTCAGTCCAGCATGTCATAAGACCGAGTACATAAAATAACATCCACATGAGTATCTAACTAGCTCTAAACGTGCATACATCTCAAACGATACCAAACAACGACATGTACATGTATCGTAACATAAAAATAAAAATACTGAGAATGCATTTATCAAAACAATCGTTTCCAATGGTAACTGCACAAATACAAAAGCATACATACCGATACGGCTCTTTTCCCAAGAAGATCACGTTATTGATCACTTCCGAACGTTTCAAAACATCAAATATAGTATCATGTAAAAACCGTTACTTCGTCATGGGGTATTTCTGTCGACTAATACTGTACAGTCATCAATATCAATTCACTACAGGTGCACTAGTTCCTATCATGTTATTCTAACGTGACCCAAAGACACGTCAACAACATGCACAACGTAAATGAAGTTTCAACAACCCCCTTATACACAAATACATGTATACAAATACATAATTAATAATTTCAGCGAAATAAGCAATGCACACAACTTGCATGCACCAAAACCATGTATCAAATAAAAATGCCTAATCAAAATGTGAGCAGAGCGTCATAAAGAGCAAAACATGTTTATACAAATAAATATTCTTCCTATAGCATGCAAACAATACACTAAAAATGCTGTTGTCATCTACAAAAAATAGACATCACAGAATCGTATAAACATAACAAATAATCCTTCCTAATGTATAATTAGTAACCAACAATTTAGATCATGAAAATCCTAAAATGCCCAACATGCTCTGACAGCACCATCCAGTGCTGCTCAATAAAAAATCAAATCATTCGGTGATCGAAATGACAAAATTTACAAAATTGTACACAAAAAAACAGAGACCCTCTGTCGTAAATATTCACCACATAAATCAACTACGCATGTTCTCTCAAATCCAGTCCGTTCTCATACAAGTCATAATACAAGACACATAAGAAAGAGTTATCATGCAAAAAATTTGTCCCACTGTCCTCGGCACGCTACTTAATCTACAAAGTCCTGGCAGACCTTCAACTGGTCCACATGGATGACCCTCGTCAGACGGGGTTTGTCCTCTAGAGCTACCCGAAAGTTTACGGCGTTCAATTGTTCTACAACTGTGAAACGTCCAAACCAGCGAGGGGCTAGTTTCGCACAGAAGTGCTTTTGAGCACTGGACAACGGATTGTTCCTCAGCAATACAGTGTCCCCTACCTAAACAGTGTTATCACGTCTCCGTTTGTCATAGTTCACTTTGGACGCTCCGGTGGTACGCTGCTGACGGTCCAACAGCTCGTCGCTGCTTGGGACATCAATGGCGGAGTCCGTCTTGAGTCTGTTTGTCAGAGGCGTGTGAAGTCGTCGACCAAACATCAACAGGGAAGGTTCAACCCCAAGTGCATCATGGCAGCATGAGTTCAATGCAAATGCAAACTCTGCCAGGTGGACATCCCATTGCCGGTGGTCATCAGACACATGTGCTTGGAGCATTGCCTTGATATTCCGGTTGACTCGTTCCACCCAGTTGCTTTGGGGATGATACGGGGTTGTGAAGACCTGACTTATCCCCCATTCAGAGCAAACGGCCGCAAGTTCCTTTGCTCTGAACTGTGGTCCATTGTCCGACACTAGTTTCTTTGGAGGACCGTAGCGGCAGAACACCTCCCGGACGAGAGCACAGGTAACCGCGTGACTAGTCGCAGACTTCAGAGGGATGATCTCTACGAATCTGGTATAGCGATCCACCGCGACAAGGATATACTCGTGACCCCCATAGCTTTTGGGAAGAGGGCCCATCAGATCCACACCTAGCGTCTCCCACGGTCCTGTAGCTGGTTTGGACTGCATCTTTCCAGGTTTGGGCTTGTAGATGGGCTTCGTTTCCTGGCATGTCCTGCAACTCCGAACAAAGCTGCGAACACTGGCAGACATACCTTGCCACCACAGACGTGCACTCTTCAGTCTTTGAAGGGTCTTCCTCCTACCCAAATGTCCAGCCGTAGGTTTTGCATGACATTCCACCAAAACTACCTTCTGAAGTTCCCTGGGCACGACCAAAGAGCCATCAGCGCAGCAGACAACTCCGTCTTTCATCTGGAACAGTCCGCACGAGGTTCCTGTAGGCAAGGATTCCAGTCTTTTGATGACTGGTGTCAGCTTCGAGTCCTGTCGTTGCGCCGTGTACACCGCTCCTCTGTCAAGGCCACCCAAATTGGAGGTGGGCAGTGTTTTTTCAGTCTGCCGTCTCTCTTGTACACATGAAGGGCATGTATACGTCTCAATCGCCTTTGCTTCACCTTTACTCAAGTGGACACAACGCTGATGAAGCCACCCGTCACATGTGTCACACTGGATCCAGTCAATTTCTGCATCCTCAGGCCGGATGCAAACTTCTGCTGCACAAGAATCTTCATCACTTGTCTGAGCAGCATTGGACTTGACCTGCTCAACGACTCCAACAACCTGAGAGGGGGGTGGAATCCTTGATAGAGCATCTGGCACATGGTGTTGGTTTCCAGGCCTGTAGATGACCTCAAATCGAAAGTCCTGAAGACGGAGAATCCATCGTGCCAGTCTCCCGTTCTGCTTTTTCTTCCTGAAGAGCCAGCAGAGCGCCTGGTGGTCTGTGATGACTCGACATCGCTTCCCTTCGAGGTAAGGCCGGCACTTCTCCAGGGCCCACACTACTGCCAGGCACTCCTTTTCTGTTGTGCTGTAGTTCCGTTCAGCCTTCAGAAGCGTACGGCTAGCAAAGGCAATCGTCTTGGTGCCCAACTGCTGCTGCTGCGTAAGAACTGCACCGAGGCCAACATCACTGGCATCTGTGTGAACCGCAAACATCGCTGTCTCGTCTGGGTAACCCAGGATAGGTTCCGTAGTCAATGTTGCCTGAAGATTCCGGAAGGCAGAGGTGCACTGTTCGGTCCATTGCCATCGTTCCCCCTTTTTCTTGAGCACGAAGAGCGGGGCTGCCAGATCAGCAAAACTCGGGATGAACTTCTGGTACCACCCCATCATTCCGAGGAAGCGTTCAAGTTCTTTGATGTTGGTTGGGATTGGGTACGCTTTGATGGCAGCAACCTTCTCGGGATTTGGCTTGAGGCCCTCTGCACCAATGATGTGCCTGAGATAGCACATCTCCTCTTTCATCAGCTGGCATTTTTCCACGTTCACCGTCAGACCAGCAGACTGCAGTCTCTCCAGGACTGACCTCAGATCCATCACGTGTTGTGTAACACTGGAGGAGAAGCAAACGATATCATCCAGATACACATAGCAACACCTTCCAATCAGATCACCCAGTACTTGTGACATCAACCGCTGGAAACTGGCAGGCCCGTTGACCACTCCAAATGGAAGCACTCTGAATTGAAATAGGCCATGTTCACAGATAAAGGCCGTCTTGTCCATGTCTTCGGGTGCAACACCCATCTGCCAATATCCGCTTCTCAAATCCAATGAGGAGAATACCTTTGCACCGTGCAGGGAACCCAGAATGGAATCAACTGTTGGCATAGGGAATGCATCAATTTTTGTGACAGAATTCAATTTTCTGTAGTCTACACACATGCGGTACCGCCCATCCTTCTTGGGAACCATAACAACCGGAGCTGCCCATTCCGAGGAGGAAGGTTCAATCCTTCCCGTGGCTAAGAGCTGATCAATTTCCTCCTCCATAGCCCTCTTCTTCTCTGGACCCATTTTGTAGGGATGTGAACGCATAGGGGAAGCCTGACCCACATCAATACGGTGCTGGGCAACTGCCGTCCGTCCTGGAGAGGAGGTAAACACTGAATCAAACTCCTCGACTAAATCCTGTAGCTGTATCTCCTCGTCTTCACTCAAGTACACTCCTTTGGCTGGTTCTAATCCCTTGTTGGGTACGTCCTCATCGGCTTCCTTCTGCTGAACCATTGGGTGGACCCCTTGGATGGGAAAATGCACAGAACTTTCACTGCCCTCTGCACCGCTTGTACAAAAGGAGCCACTGTGGAAGTCTAAAACCAGCCCAACTTGTACCGCAAAATTTACTCCCAGCAAAACGTCAGCTGGTAGGTCTCGGACAACTTGAAACTCCGCTTCCACAATCCTACCACCTATCTCCACACTGACGCTCACTCCACCCTCGGGGAGCAGCTCGGTGCCATCCACCATCCTCAGCTGGCTCAGCATCTCTTCTCCATGGAGTTCAGTAGGAACAACCGATAGTCTCCTACACAGATCTGTCGTCATAAGTGAAACGCTGGCACCCGTGTCCACAAGAGCTTGGACAATTTCAACCTTGGCCAGGTCCCCTTGAATTCCAACTTCAATCGTTGGCATGTCTCCAACACGTGGGGCCACAAAGTAGGCACCATTTCTTTGGTGCGGTCCAGGGGGGGGTCTTTGGAAGTTTGGTGGTCCAGGGGGAGGGCCTGGGAAGTTAGGGGAAGGGCTTGGCATGGGACAGTCAGCCATTCTGTGCCCTAATTGCCCACAACGGTAGCAGCTTGAGTTGAACATTTTCCTCCCACGCGTAGGGTCCACAGAAGGGGCCTTCTTCCGTAACACATGTCCTTCCCCACCCGAACCCGACGCATTTGCCTTGCGGTGTAGCATCAACTCGTCAGCCAAACATGCAAGGTCGATGAGGGCGAGTGATCTACTTTCTCTCAGTTTGAGGCGAAGGGCGTCATCTGAGATTGTACTCAGAAACTGGTCCATCAGTACCAGATTAAGGGCCCGCCTCACATCTGGGATCTCAGCTGCACTCTCTGAGATTTCTATCCACCGGAAAAAAACTCTCCTGTAGGCGATGGCCATATTCTTCGAACGTCTCATCTCCATGTTTCGAGTCTGATTTGAATTTTACTCGATATGCATCAGGTGTGAGATGGTAACGTCGGCGGATAGCCCTCACTACCTCGTCATAATCACGCCTCTCTCGCATGCTCAAGGCGTGGAAGGCCTGTTGCGCCTTTCCGGTGAGGTAGGGCTCGAGCAGAAGGGGCCATTCTGATTTTTCTCTGCCTGCCGTACTGGCAACCCTCTCAAAGGTGCTGAGATAACACGATATGTCATCGTCAGTGCTTAACTTATGCAGGCCACGCAATTCTGGGGGGGGGTTCTGCTCTTTTGTGACAGCAACTCTCATGAACGAACTACAAATTTGTTCCGTTTCCTGTCTTCTTGACAGCTCCATCTTTTGCATAACCTCTACAAGGTCCATTGCCGTCAATTGAGGCTGTGCAGGTGCATGGACATCCTCTTCTACCATTTGAGGTAAATCAACTAAGCATTCAATTCGTTCTGCCTTTGTTTTTACTTCTTGTGTATCAATATTATTCATTTCACATAGCCTAGAGATATGCTCGGCTGTAAATCTACTTAAATACACTGAGCGGTGAGCCATGATTAGTATGATTGTATGACCAGTGAACACCAATTTTAAAATGTACGTACGTGTATAAATGGATTAAATTATACAGTCAGGGCTAAAACAAATTCCAAGTGGATTAATTTAATATGTATCTTGTACTTGTTCTCAATAATGTGTGTGTGTTTTACATGTCATTCCATCGACAGACCACAATTTCAAAATCAACTCAAACTGTTCCAATTAGCAACACCAAAATCTGCAATTAAATCTATCCTAACCTATAGTGTATGGTTGGATTAATTTAAGTTACTTGTTCAGAGTCAAATTGTATAAATGTACAATATTTTACATCCTTATGTGTACAAGAGTCATTAAGTCTAGGCTAACCGCCCTCTACAAGTACAATTACAAAATTATTAATTTATTTTTACATCTTTTTAAAAGTTTAATCAAAGACAATAATAATTAAACTTTCAAACTTACAGTTACACAAAACACATCGAATCTTCAAAAAGACTAAAATATCAACAACATGTCACTCTCCTCACTCTCAGACAAGAGTAATTATGCATATAATAAAAGTAAACTAAAATTCTCCAACTACACCGATCACAACAATCAACATCCGTTCGCCTGTGACTGTGCAGCGCGAACTCGAGCGACGTCGGCTTCCATAGGCTTCAATACACCGGGCACAAAAACTCCATCCACAGTGTAATGATATGGGACCAATACAAATATTCAGAGGGCTGAATTTCCAATCAAAATACACAAAAATGTCATCGACATCCTTAGCGAAAATAACCCTGCTCGCAGCGCCAATGTAAGGGTCGGAGATCCACAAACAGGAATAATGACGGTGACAAAGAATTCCGGATTAAAAAGAAACTTTATTTCGCCGACTTGGCAGAACATGTACAAACAAGCAACCCGGAACTCAGAGTCCCGATACCAGTAATCCCGATCACGATACCGATCGCGATCAATCCCCTACAACTGGACCATTTACACGCAACATATAGGAAATTGCTATATCAGCGACTCTTATACCTGATGCCATCTACGACAAGAAATAGCGCAGGAAGCTTGCTCTTGAATACTAGTACATGACTATTCAGACGCGTCCGTTTGCGCTATTCGATCCCTGAGTCTTCGCTTCGCCGCGCCGCTCGCTCGCCGCCGCGACGAAACACGTGTTATTCTATGAGAGACCGATTTTCTTTGCGATGGGATTTTATAGCGCGAGGTGAGCGTGCACGCTTCGGACGCAATAATCAATATATGAAGGGCGTATTTACTCAAAATACAAATTTACTAAAGAGTCTCCTTTTAAGAATTTGAATAGTTTACCTTCCGATTTCATAGTCAAGTGTGATCAAAACTTGAAATGATACAAATATGAACGATGATGATCAGATTCAAATTAATAAAATCCGAATGTAAACTATTCCTAGTCTTAAATTGAGACTATTTAGCAAATTTGTATTTTGAGCAAATAGGCCCTTCATTAGGGTTCATACATTTTAAAATAATTTGTACACATGTGAATAGCCCGCCGTTGTGTCCGGCAACTACTCATTTTTTCCAGAGAAAAGGAGCTCAAATGGAGCGAAAAGGAATCCAAAGAACAGTTCAAACAGCATATTTGGTAAGCATAGTAGTGTAACTTTATTAATGTTAAAAAAAAATACATTAAAGGGAGTATTAACCACATGTACTCCCCAAAAAAAGTTTCAGTCGGGCTTCAACATGTCGTCAATACTAGATACACTACACGGTATGCTAATGGACCTATGTGTGGTTGAGCTCACCTTTGTTCCCGCCGAGCAAGCGAGCCGAGCCAGCGGCCCGCTGATTGGTTGAGCACCCGTCTGCATCGGCCAATAGGCCTTGCCCAATTAGGTACTCGCTCATGCGAGAGTGCGTTTTAGTGTTTAGTGCGTCCAAAGAGTATAAAATACGATTGCTTACATTAAATTATATCACTTGACAAAGCGTAAATAGGCGTAAGTAAATAGGCGTAAATAGACAAAGCGAAAAGGCGTAAATAGTCAATTCTGACTGCGTCGCCATCTAAACAAAAATCAATACACTTGACAAAGTGTTGCAGCGGCACACGAAACATCATGATCTTTTAGATTCCTTGTTGACTATACATTGTGAGACAAACGAATATCACTAGCGATATTATTTCCGATAATATATCCGCAATGAGTTAATATATTTACTATGTTCTTTATTTTATTTTCTAATTTCAATCAATCATATTCAAAATTTGAATTCAAATCATAAATTGTTTATCATTGATTTATACAAACTAGCAAGATAAAGAAGTTTAATCATTGGCATTGCATTGGGATTTGGGATTGTATGAAAATGTAAGGTATATTTTACAAAGAAGGATAAATGCTTTGGTTTTGATCCTTTTCCCTCAATGTTTCCCCCCCCCCCCCCCCCAAATCCAAATGCTTAATTATAATTATGTTTGTTGTGATTTTTTTAAATTCATTTATTTGTTTTTGTTTAATTATTAAAAAGTCACCACATCATTCATGGCTTAGTTTTAACTAGTCAGAAATAACCAACTCACTATGGGCGAGGGGTTTCCATACCAAGTTGGAAATCTAAGGACAGGTGTTCGTAGTATTGGTGCAATTCCGCTACATTTCAGCTGCGTAATATATATATATATGGGACACTCGTTAACGCTGAGTTGGCCATTTCTTACTTTGAACTGTGTAGGACTATGCACTATCATATATGTATTTTACGATACAGTTAACGGCTCAGGATGAACAATCAAGTATATCGGGAACTTACCATTGCGTTGACATAAATAATCACTCATACCCTCATTAGCATACCTGGGCACAGCTCGGTGGAAAGTTAAAGGGGACCACCAGGCAAAGAACAACACATAATTATATGTTTTAGTACCATTTTGTGATATCAAATAGATACCCAACATTTTGCAAAGGGTTGTGTAATTCAAAAACAAAGCAATTAATTACCACCACTTACGGAACCACTATTATTTCCTAGTTCCGTACGGGCCAAACATTTGCGAGTGCGCCAATGCTATTCACGCGTACGTTTGGAGACAATAGAATCCCGGATGATTCGTTCGCTCTGGACAAAGTAGTCTTCGTACATGTATGCAAACCCGTGAATGCATGCTTTAGAATGGTGATGCGTCTCCCAATTATATATTGTTTTTCTGAAAACATATTTTTGTGAACTTGTTGATGGAATGGACTACTAGAGATGTTACCTTTCATTTGATAAGAATATTATTTTGGGGGCTTAGTAACATTGTCCAAATCCTCAAATCTTACTTGGAACTCTAGTGGTTTTTCTCATACCTTATCATATTTATATTAACAATAAAGGCATGGGACAGGTTTTCGGTTTTTCAAATTTCCATTTCGTTCAAAAGATATTTACGATTGAAGTGTTCGGATGTTAAAGGGTACCACCACCCAAAAATAATATTCTTATAAATGAAAGGTAAAATCATTAGTAGTCCATTCCATCAACAAGTTCACAAAAATATGTTTTCAGAAAAAAAATATATAATTGGAAAACGCATAACCATTCTAAGGCATGCGTTCATGGGTCTGCATGTACGAAGACTACTTTGTCCAGAGCGAACGAATCGTCCGGGATTCTATTGTTTCCAAACGTACGCGTGAATAGCATTGGCGCACTCGCAAAAGTTTGGCCCGTACGGAACCAGGAAATAACAGTGGTTCCGTAAGTGGTGATAATTAATTGCTTTGTGTATGAATTTACACAACCCTTTGCAAAATGTTGGGTATCTATTTGATATCACAAAATGGTACCAAAACATATAACTATGTGTTGTTCTTTGCCTGGTGATCCCCGTTAAAGGGGTAGTTCTGGTTTTGGTATAGAGGGCGCTGCACAAAAAAAAAATGTGTGTAAGATAATGAAAAACTGAGGGTAAAATTTGAAAGAGCATACAATTTGAATGGCAGAATAAACTTTATTTGATCAAAATCGGTTCAGAAACTGCTGATATATCAATAAATATATATCCGATCGTAATAAATCTGGGGCCCAGATTTATTCGATGATTTTTATATTAAAAAAGACACTTTATCAAAAAAATTCAAAAGGGGTTTTTAAATAGTTGTTGATAATCTCTCTTTTTAATCATTATTTCAACAAAACATGTCATGCATAATTTTGTATGAAAATGGTTGAAATCAATGCTTTTTTAGAGAGCGCCCTCTTGTGTTTTAATGGCTTTTTAAAAATGATAACAGGCTTTTTACTTGGTCGTTTGTAATTTTATTTATACCTTTCGAGCATGGTGGAGTTATAACTATTAGTTTATAATGCAGGGTGTCGATCCGTTTTTGAGATTGGGGGGGCGAAATTTGAAAAAAATTCCAGAGTGACCACTGAGAGAGCTAAAAGCCTCACATTGGCATGCCCGGAAGTTTTATTATGTGCTCATTGAAAGTGTCTTGATGGCTCGAAGACCTGACTTTGGGGGGCACCCACATTTGGGGACAATAATGGGGGTCCAGGGGGCGGAGCCCCTGGAAGCTTTTAGATTTCAGACATTTGCTCCTAGCATTGGTGTTAAAATTGTATAAAATAGTGAACCTACTCATAACATATTTTTTAAAGGGCATAGCGAGGAAAAGACTGAGCCTTGCATGAGATGGATCCACGTGATCATGTATCCTAGAGCAATCGATATAGTCTAGGGCATTGGGCTCCCATGAAACTAAGCAAGGGGCCAAGGGCCTCAACAATTTCTCAAAAGTGTAGGGGAGACATTGCGAGGAAGCTAAGCGACCGAGCGGGGGAGGGTGTGGGAGGGGGTGGGAGGGGGTATTTTTGGGCGTGAAATTGTGCGATTTGGTGCACACCTGAGACAGAAATTTCACGTAATATGAACCAAACATACATAATGACAAAGGGAGGGGGACAATCTGCTCCTTTTTCAAATGTGGGGGGGACATGATATTCCAATTCGATTTGCGTTCAGCGCATATGTACCGAGATTATTTTATTTTCTGTGACGGTGTGCTATCTATAGATGAGGGTTTAATAAACTTCGTTTGAGGTGTGCGTTTGAGAAATTACGCTGCCCAACACATTTCAAAAGGTGAGTTCCCGCAACCCAAATGAAACTTGCAATATGAGAAACTGTATGCGCGCAAAGCGCGCGGCAAAAAAGAGATTTACAGTCCTTTTCAAACTAAAAAAAAAACGGCTATTTTGAAGATTAATTATTGATAAATGTGTCTTTCCCCTCTTTGGCATTATATCACTCGATTTTTTTCTTCCTCATTTTCAGAATTATTGGGGGGGGGGGGGGGGCGAAATGATATGTTCGCCCCAATGAAAATATTGGGAGGGGGCGACCGCCCCCCTGCCCCCCTCCCCCTCCCCCCCCCCAGGATCGACACCCGTGTTGTAATGTTATTGTGCAGGTTTGGTTACTAAAACCTTACCAAAACTGTACTACCCCTTTAAATTGTCTACCAGATGATTTAAGCCCTGTACAAAGTTAGTGAATATTCACTTTGTATTTTTGCTCATATCTCAGGCCCAAAACATCTAGTTAACGTGAAATTTTCACACATTACTTTGTAGACATCAGATCACATCAATACACATTTTATTAATCACTCATCACTTTTTGCACTTTTGTCAACAAAGTTACTAGATCCCTTTAAAGTAAAGGGGTAGTTCAGTTTTGGTAAAGAGGGCGGTGCAAAAAATAATTTTTTGATCTAGGTAATGAAAAACTGAGTGTAAAGTTTGAAAGAGCATATAATTTTAATGGCAGAATAAACTTTATTTGATCAAAATCGGTTCAGAAACGGCTGAAATATCAATAAATATATCCGATCGTAATAAATTTGGGGCCCATATTTAATCGATGATTTTTAAAAAAAAATATTAAAAATGCCTACACTTTTTCAAACATTTTCAAAAGAGGTTTTTAAAGGACCTAAAGAATACAACGCACTTTGGTACTTATTCCATAGTTGATGACTTGTAAAATAAGTCTGCCCAAAAAAAATCCATGAAAATAAACACAGTAGGGCAATTCCACCATAACGGAATTACATTCAGAGACGTTTTTTGCTCATTATTTCATTCCCTGCGCAATATTCTCATGACTTAAGTAAATTTTGATACTTATATAAGTTGCACGGGTAACCAGGCTACAACATGATAGGGAAATGGTTTTATATCTTCCATGTGTTGTTGCACACTAGACCAATATGTGTGACCGTAACGGAATTACCGGAGAATGGAGTTTTTTTTTTGCTACAAGTTTGCGTTGAGTTTCTCTGAAATATACCGTAAAACTCCGTGTATAAGGCGCACCCGTGTATAAGGCGCACCCCCAACTTTCTATAAAAAAAAATATTAAAAAAAAAAAAAAAAAAAAAAATTTTTTTTTTTTTTTTTTATTATTATTATTTTTTTTTTTTTAGGACACCCTGTATTTTTTTTAGACACCCTGTAGTGCTGTTGGAATACTTACATCGCTGGTCTAGGGCATATCAAGGGCTTAATGTCAATTGTAGCTTTCATCATCATATAAATTTTTTCACATACAAAATAGTGGTTAGTACAAAAATTGCACACATTGAGCAATAACACTGGTGCTCATAAATATTCATATTCTTATTCATGAATATTCATAAGCACTTATACTCATTCAATATATGCAATTTTCTTAATTAACTAACAACTATTTTCAATTATGAGCAAAATTTATAACCACTGGTTAGATAATTGCATATATATATATAATAAGTACCTGCTGCTCACGAATGTATGAATATTCATTAGCTGCAGTATTTGCTCAATAAACTTGCAATTTTTAAATTTGTAACCAATATTTGTTTTGTGTGAAAAAAGTATATCTTGCTGAATGCTACACCAGACAACAAGCTCTTGTCATGCTCTACACCAGTGTAATATGCATTGAACATGACTACAGGGTGTCCCAAAAAAAATTCTAAAAAAAAATTCTAAAAAAAAAAAAAATAATGTTTTTTTTTTTTTTTTTTTTTTGTTGTTGCTATACCTGTGTATAAGGCGCACCCCCGACTTTGAAATTTGTTCCGACGGAAAAAAGTGCGCCTTATACACGGAGTTTTACGGTAAGACACTTTGAAACTGATTTTATGTATTTTTTCTATCTTGATAATGTCAACTTCATTTTGGAACAAGTACGTGCATAAACAACACAATGATAAGTTCACAAATTCACTTTTTTGAAAAAAGACCACTGTAACGGAATTACACAAATTTGTAACGGAATTACATCTCTGAAAGTTACAAGGAAAACTCAATTATTTTGCACTCAACATTTCTTACATGCTAATGCAAACATCAAGGCTATCTAGCACTTGAATATAAACCATAATTTGACATATCTGTAAAGCAATTTTTGAACTTGTTATGTGTAAAATAAATGAAAATATGGCCAAAATACAAATAAGAGTGAAATTTGAAAAAAATATTGCTAAAATCCAGCTTTATTTCGGTTTATTTTCAGCTTCATATTAGTAGCCAAGAAATTAAAAAGGATTGCATCAATTTAATGAAAGAAAAATCCGAGAAACTATGTCCACTAAAGTGTGTAACGGAATTACACAACTTGAGCAGTGGGATCAACTTTTCCACAAATCGGTACATGAACAACAACAAATTCACATTTTAGCTTCAATACTTTTCAAAAATCAATAATTTGACAATAATAACCATATTTGAAGTAAAAAATAGCAACATTTTTTAATTTTTCCTTTACTTCAAGAAAAATGGTTAAATTGTGAAAAAACCCAAAGTAAAAAAAAAAAAAAAGTACCCACATTATGTGACATGCTAAAGAACTGTACATCATCAATATCAAGAAACATTTAAACAATTTAAAATCACAAACAGGTCAAATAATTCAACTTTCAATGCTATAAAGCCTCGCAAACTTCCTGAATATTGGAAATCTGTGTGAATGGAAATGCAAATTGTGAATGGGCAATTCCACTGTTACAGAATGACATATAAGTGATTTTTAGCTCTGTTTTCTTAATCATATTTAAAATTCCTTTCACTTCCACAGTTTTTACAACTTTAATAACTGGCAGGGGTACTAGAGGTACAAATCTATAACAATGTAGCGTCAGGAGACCAAAATACAATCATAACGGAAAGGGGTCTTTATTCAACACTAACTTTGTAATGATTTTCTGCAAAAGCTACCACAAAAAATTCTTCATTGGTAATAAAAACTTATCATTTAAGTTACAAACTTGAATTTGGTACATCTTTTTTCCAGAAATTATCTATTTTAACCTCTGAAATTACCTTAGGACAAACGAATGTCACTGTAACGGAATTACTTCAGTTTAATACAAATTTACATAATTAATGGTGAGTTATGAGCCCTTAACTGATCAATGATATTCAAATCTACATACAAAATTATTAATATTAAATCTCCTTGAAAGTTGAAGGTATGATTTATATCTTAAGTTAAAATACATCAATGTAAATTAATGTGAGAAAATATGTGTAGAACCAGTGTCATACTAATTACTGGATATTTTTTAATTTTTGTTATTGTTTTCATTTTTCCCTTTCTAAAGTACAAACATGAATCTGCTGCATCTTCATAATTTCAGTCAAGTGGGTCTTGCTGGAAACTAATTTAATGATAGAACATTATCATCTCTATTATGTTCATGGAGAAATTAGAGAAATTATCTATCGTGTATCAATTTAGTTAAATCACCATTGATGCAATATGAAGCATGTGAGGTAATGAGTCAGATAAATGAACATTGTACAGTACATGTATGTATAATGACTTATTGTCTACATGGCTACAGTTCATGCTATTTAAAGGGTATTTCTACATTCAGAACAAGAAAAAAATTTATTTTCAGCAATATCATTCAATACCTTACAAACCATGTGCATGTAATTCCGTTACGTAACGGAATTACTAATACTGTTACGTCATTTTTGGAAAAAGTAGTGACATTATTTCAGAAAATTATGTTGGAAGTTCTTAGGACTATGGTGAAGGAAGAGAATTCACAATGACATGACTAAAGAACAAGTAATAAGATATTGAGAAAAACTTAAATCGTTTTATCGTAACGGAATTACGATCAAATGTGCATAGATTAAAAAAATTTCTCCCAAAAAAATGCAATGAAGTTACTGCCCATGCTTTACAATTTGTGATTGTTACAACATCGTATGGAAAATATGAGAAAATGAGCAGAAACAGTCATTGAATTAAAAGATTCACTTTATTTTCACAAAATGAAGCTGATTTATGAATAAAAGGTCATAAATTTCTGTTCAATTCAAGCAGAAATATTTGAAAAACCAATCGAGCTATATACAAACGGTTTTCAGTTTCCTAAAATTCAAGTTTTCCTCTACTGATAACAGTTTGATTTAGGGAAGATTGCTCAACTTTGAGATGTGGTGTTTTTGCCTTCTCTCATACGGAATTGCCCAGTAGTGATTTAAGACTAATTTTCTGATGCCAAATCTCATTTAGCAGCCAGTTTACGCCCCACCCACATTTAGGGTCCGGAATCGGCAGCGTGATTGACAATTCATTGGCTTACGTCATGACACGTCATCTACAGAATTTAGTTCATTAGTCCGTTCTTTAGATGACGTCACATTTTGGCGATTTAAAAGGGGCGTTCCCAGGACAATTAGATATTTACCTATTACCCCCAAATTGATTGATTTCATGGGAAATGACTGCCAAATTCTTTTTCTTCAGGAAAAATTACGTATAGAGAGCCGAATTGTGAAAATTAGGCCATCTAGCCGCTGTAGTTCCTTTAAATAGTTGTTGATGACCTCTATCTAATCATTATTTCAACAAAACATCACATGCATAATTTATTTATGACAAATGGTTGAAACCAATGCTTTTTTAGAGAGCGCCCTCTTGTGTTCTAATGGCTCTTTTGGAATGATAACAGGCTTTTTGATTAGTTGTTTGTAATAAGGCTGAGTCGGTTCGGTCGGTCACACTGGTTCCCGACCGTCACCATCAGGTCCCGGTTTCGTTTTTTCGGAACCGCGCTCCGAAAAAAAATCGAAAAAAAAACGAAACCAGGACTAAAAGTAGCATTTATCAGCATATTATATACAGT
Source organism: Echinarachnius parma (assembly GCA_037951105.1). Lineage (NCBI taxonomy): Eukaryota > Metazoa > Echinodermata > Echinoidea > Clypeasteroida > Echinarachniidae > Echinarachnius > Echinarachnius parma. The sequence goes on from JBAMJV010013029.1 coordinate 16,635, forward strand.
TTTCTCATATAAAAAAAACTTGGTTAGTCAAAAATTATCTTAAATGAATATTCATGAGTAGCAGCAATATGTTACTGCTCCTTTCTAATGTATAATAATTATAATGTTTTCTTTTAGGGGTCCTGTTCACCCCAAAATGTGTTCCCTTTTTTTAATTTTTTGTTTAATTAGATAATTTTTTCTTTGGTACTTGAGTTGCAGTGAACCATTGATTGGCCCTCCGATGTTCCTTTCAAACTCTGGTTGGCTATTGTTCACATTTGCTCCTTATATACCAAAAAAAAAAAAAAAAAATATACTGACCTAATTTTTTACTAGTTTCTTTTTGAATATGAGAAAATTATATACGTTGCTAAATTTTCCATCAAGTAGTAAACACAAATGGGCGCGCGCGTAGGCCATTGTGATTCCCACGACACTACAGAGTGTTAAAAAATAATAATAATAACAACAACAACAAATTTTTTGGAGCACCGGGTTCCGACCGTTGCAAGTCGAAATATCCGTTATGACTCAGCCTTAGTTTGTAATTTTATATGCCTTCCGAGCATGGTGGAGTTATAATTATTAGTTTGTAATGTTATTGTGCAGGTTTTGGTTACTAAAGCTCAGCCTTACCAAAACTGTACTACCCCTTTAAATCTAATGAGCAGGTTTCAAATGCAATCCATGCAAAAGAATGAATTGTTCAATATCAGCTAAAAAATAAATCCTACCCAAACCAAACAATCTTACACTGAAATATTGTTAGCTGAATTAGTAGATTTTACATTTTACATGTTTATTATAACTTAAAGTGATCCAGGTAAAGTGTCTAACTCCACGAAAAATACTTGGAGCTTCCTTGTTTCTCTTCTGCCGTGTTGTTTAGCTTATGGTAAGAGAAGAATAAAATAGGGTTCGATTTTTTTAAATGTCCCTTTAGTATGAAGATAATTATCATTGAAAATCATTATTTCAAAAGTGTTAGCTAACGCTTTTGATAAAAAGTACAATTGTCATAGCTGAACACGTCCGCTCGCGTGGGAAATCGTCCGGACCCACTGAACTTTGAGCCAAGTGCGCGCAAATTCCATGAATTCCTTACCGTCTGTATATACTCGGGTGCGGATATCGTCAAGATCAAACGGATGATTATTACTGCGACAAATCCACGGCAGGCCATCAGTATTCGGTGATAAAATATGAACTCAATATTCATTTTTTTCACTAGGTAAACAGTGTTCGTTTTCTTTCAAACTTTCACAAATCTTTCAATTGTATTTTACAAAGATATTGATATACATTGTAGGATTGAAGTCTCAAATGTAATTTTGTGCAATATCTGACACTTTACCTGGATCACTTTAATCGTTAACTGTGTCTTTTATGTTTGTCTTCAATGTAGGTTCTTGTCCGGGGAGATACAGTATCAGCCGACCTCTTGCTCAGAAAGGTTGGGAAAGCCTTAGGTAAGGACTTAAAATGCAGGGTATAAACATTAGCAATTGCCATATTGCATATTTATTTATTTATTTATTTATTTGAATATATTTATACAGGATGACACGGTCAGTATATACGCTGTTTTACAACATGGTCATGTTGTATAAAAATACATACATATACATTTTTGACATTTATATAAAAACAGCATAGGGAAGTGAAAGTTAGAATTCTGGTACTATAATTATTTTGAGGGAAAGACAATATTTGAGGGATATGGCAAGTAGTTGCCAAATTGACCAAGTGAAATTAATTTAACCATTAATGAACAATACAGTAGATTAGGTGTCAACATAATTTTTGTAACATCTTTGATGATCAAGGGGAATAGATCGCAACAAACATTGGTCTTATGCTATTATTTTAAATAAGACTATAATTAATTACTTCGTCTTTCACTTTTCGTTGTGTTCAGGATTTTATTAATGAAATGAAGATGATTTTTTGTCAAACTGTCCTTAGTAGAGTCCCTCTATATTGCATGTACTACAGACAAATGTGTTATGAGATTTTATTTTATTTATATACATACACCTTGAATGTTAGTCAAGTAATCATCATTATGTGTGGTTGTCTTTATATGCAGGACTCGAAATAAGCATAGGCCCGCTGGCCCGGGGCCACTAAAAATTAGCTTTGGGCCACCAAATTTCATTGATCCTAAATTCTACTGGCCCGATCGGGCAAGCAAATGTAATAGAATTTGTTATGTTTTTCTTTGTTTGGGGTCACCAGATTTAGGATTCGGGCCACAAGAAGTTGAAAAATATTGTTTTTACTTGCCCGACTGGCATGGGCGTCGATACTTACGTAATACCTATTCATCAGGGGGGATGAATGAATGAATAGATCATCCCCCCCTGATGAATGGGTATCAATGACAGATCGACGCCCATGCCGACTGGGCCACAACACAAAAAGGTTAATTAATGTGCAATTGCATGAAGTAAATACATTATCTCCTGTTAATTTGTTTACAAATTTCAGATATAAAGTCTACCTCTCTGAATCACTTTGGTATCTGCGAGGGACTGCACACACCCATCAAGAAGTATAAATGTTCAGACAGAATAAAGACAAATTCAACAGGTAATCAGCAACAAACTTGAGCCATAATTGTAGTGTTATGCATCTGTATACTCTATGCAGGGCTCGACACTCGCACTGGCCTGGGGCCAGTGAAATTGCACTTTCGGGCCACTCAGCAAAAATGTATAAAAGTAATATTTTGGTGGCCCGATCAGGCAAGCAGATTTTCAACCCAACATTGACATATTCCATTATGCTTCTAGAATCACTGGTTTGATCAGGAAAGAGTGATATTTTGAATAGTAAAAAGTTGTAATACAATTTTCGGGCCAGTAAAATTTTCTTTCGGGCCAACAGAAAAGGGAATGAAATTATTTTACTGGCCTGACCGGGCCACTGATTAAAAAGGTAAGTGTGAAGCCCTGCTCTATGGATATATTTTGTAAAACAATGTTGCATTGACGTTATAAATTCAATCTGAAATTATAAAACCTACATCACATTTTAACAATGGATGATAAAGTTTACATATTCATGTTTGCGTGTGTACCATGTATGATTTAGTATTTTCACACAAACATATAAAGAATATATATATATATATATATGTGTAAGTAAAAGTTCTGCTCGGAGTCGAAATGTATAGAAAACAAAACAAAACATATTAAATGCTGTAGCTGACTATAGGAAAAGGCTGCCGAGAACTGCAATAGAGGCAAAGGTAATACAATGTAGGTCAAACTGTGCAGATCGGCTTTCAGATCTAGCAGATCTTTTGTCGATAAATACTTTAGCTCTAAGAGTGTGTATTGCATTTTTTGTGTATGTATGTATGCCTGGAATGTTATTATGTTGAATGGAATAGTGCAGTCCTGTGTCTGTATGGTTGAGTATCTGGGTGCATTTATAATCTTTAATTTATTGTGATATGTCCTAATTCTATCCCCCATTTTTGTTTTCGCTTTTTGGATATTTTTTCAGGGATAAGTCTTCAGAAATGGTGTTTTGATTTGAGGAAGGAGAAAAAAGACATTGTGAAAGACCCAGTCGCACTGTACTTAACATCTCTCCAGGCCCGCTCACAGATATTGCAAGGTAAAATTTAAGACTTGAATGGTAAATTTATTATAGAAATATCATTTAGCCTGATCATATATAAAAAATAAAAAATATTTAAAAAATAATACAAATGCAAATCAATATGAACATCTTATTTCATATGTATAGTACTTGATGCTATTTATTTACAGTATTGTAATATTATATTTCAGAAACTAATTCCATGACTCTCTGGCTCTTCAGATATTTTAGCATCTTACGTAAAAGGGGACCACCAGGCAAAGGACAACACATTATTATATGTTTTGGTACCGTTTTGCGATATCAAATAGATACCCAACATTTTGCAAAGGGTTGTGTAATTCATAAACAAACCAATTAATTTCCACCACTTACGGAACCACGGCTATTTCGTGGTTCCACACGGGCCAGGCATTTGCGAGTGCGCCAATGCAATTCACGCGTACGTCAATAGAATCCCGGATGATTCGTTCACTCTGCATAGAGCGCCGCTGGCTCTGCTCGCATAATAGTCTGCGCATTCAGACCGCATGACCGCATGGCTGAGAATGGTGATGCGTTTTCCAATTATATATTTTTTCTGAAAACATATTTTTGTGAACTTATTGAAGGAATGGAATACTAAAGATGTTACCTTTCTATAAAAAGATTATTATTTGTGGGTGGTGGTACCCTTTAAAAAGTCATCAATTATTTTAGAGAAGTTTTAAGTTCACACTTAATGTGTATAAAAGACTTATGATTGTAAATATGAAACAATCATATCTTTGCCAATTATTGACCAATTTGTTAGAACAAAGCATCAAATGAAAGCTTGTGATGAGGCCTTTCTAATGGTATGACAATCTACATTTTAAATTTTTACCGACAAGCGCAGGGTTATGCTATAGGCGGTCACATTTATTGATTTCACTTTTTACTAATATTTTTACTTTACCCTGGCAGGTGACCTTGTTCCAACACCAGAGCAGATGTCCAAACTGGAAGGTAAGTTTGATCACAGACAACTCCAAAGCAAATTAAAGCGATCCATTAACTTTGTAAAATTCAACCAAAACCACTTGGAGCTTTCACACTTCTCTTTTAGTTTGTTGTTTGATGTACGGTATGGTATTACAGAAGAATGAAATGGGTTTTGTTTTGTCAAATGTCTCCATAATTATGGAGATATTTAAGATTAAATTTGAAACTGTCTATAGACGCTTTCGACCATATAGTCAAAAGTATCCAAATTCGGATACTCAATCATTCATAGTATCCAAATTCAGATACTTTACATAAATGACAAAAATAAAATTAGACATTGATTTTCGCTGTTTTCACTAGGTAAACATTCTTTTTCTATGAAAATTTCACAGATCATTATCAAGAATCTTACAATGAAATTGGAATATGATTGAAGTCTCAAACATAATTTTTGGGGAAAACATAAAATTCATGGATCACTTTAAATCAGTGTGAGAATTGCTGATTACCAATAGCATAAAACTAGTTTGCTTGCTTTTGAAATGCTAAAAAGACCAGGTTGCCACCTTTAAATCACATTAGATCAGATGACAATGACCCAGCTTGATTATCCAATTTAACAAATGTGAGAAATGCTGATTTCCAATTTAGCAAAATAATACTAATTTGGTTACTTTTAAAATGCTGAAAAGCTCATTGTCGCCTTTTATTTTGCATTTGATCCGATGACAATGACCCAGCTTTCTTATTAAATTGGAGAAATATTGTTTTTCGATAGCAAAATGATACTTGTTTGGTTGCTTTTGAAACGCTGAAATGCTCCTTGTCACCTTTTATTTTGCATTTGATCTGATGACAATGACCCAGCTTTCTTATTAAATAGGAGAAATATTGTTTTTCAATAGCAAAATGATACTTGTTTGGTTGCTTTTGAAACGCTGAAAAGCTCCTTGTCACCTTTTTGTTCCATTGGATCAGAATTTGGCAATGAACCAGCTTTCTCCTTGGTGAAAAAGATTATGTGCATATATATTTCTGAGAAAAATACTTTACTATCAAATAGTTACAATTGTCTGGGACAGTGGTATTTTTTCTCAGATCACTATGAATCAGCTTTATTATTAGTGAAATGATTTAGTTCATGTGTTGTTCTATTGTAATTCTGAGAAAAATACTTTTCCATCAATATATTGCATTTAATGTATCTGGTACATTTATTTTCTTCAGACCACAATGAACCAGCATTCCTTGATTCCCTCTCATACCTGTCTGTGTGCCACTGTATGGAGGACTACATGACTGCAATCATCAAACACTGTGAGCTCAGAAGCGCTCTATCAATCGGATCATTACAGGTATATATGAATATCAACTTTATTATTTCAATGCAGGAAAGTCTATTATTATAGATTATAATAATAATAATAATAACTGTCTTCTATATCTGTGATCCACTGTATGGATGACTACATGACTGCAATCATCAAACACTGTGAGCTCAGAAGTGCTCTATCAATCAGATCATTACAGGTATATATGAATATAAACATTATTATTTAAATGCAGGAAATTATTATATTATAGGTTATAATAATAATAATACTACATGTAATATGTAATAATGATAATAACTGTCTTACCTAACTGTGATCCCCTGTATGGATGACTACATGACTGCAGTCATCAAACACTGTGAGCTCAGAAGTGCTCTATCAATGGGATCATTACAGGTATATATAAATTGTAAACTTTATTATTTTAATGCAGGAAATTATATTATTATAGATTATAATAATACTAATACTACATGTATTATGTAATAATGATAATAAATGTCTTACCTAACTGTGATCCCCTGTATGGATGACTACATGACTGCAGTCATCAAACACTGTGAGCTCAGAAGCGCTCTATCAATCGGATCATTACAGGTATATATGAATATAAACTTTATTATTTCAATGCAGGAAAGTCTATTATTATAGATTATAATAATAATAATAATAATAACTGTCTTCTATATCTGTGTGCCACTGTATGGATGACTACATGACTGCAGTCATCAAACACTGTGAGCTCAGAAGCGCTCTATCAATCGGATCATTGCAGGTATATATAAACATAAACTTTATTATTTTAACCCTAAAAAGACTAGGGGAGGGGCTGATTTGGCCCCACCCCTCCTCGATTTTTCGTGATTACTCAAAACACAAAATGCTCACACCGCGTTGCTTTGTTGTTTTTTTCTTTACGAGTCTTGTGCATCTTTTGATACCAAATGAACTCCATGATTATGGAGACATTTAAACAAATCAAAACCCATTTCATTCTTCTGTTACCATAAGCCGAACAACAAGGTCAGAGAGAAGTGGGAATGCTCCACGTGATTTGGGTTGAAATTGTACACAGAGTTAATGGATCAATTTGACTACAATTCGGTTTGTTTTATTGATACCAATTACAGCTGGCAGTGGGGACAAAGTTCTCAATGAGGGCATGCAAGCGTGGATTGCGGATGCTACTCGGTGGGCAGGAATACTTCATCTCATGGAGAAAAGTCAAAAGGTTTGTGCTTACCGCGAACAGTTGATGGTCGTTCTTCAGACAATATTTTTCACAAAATTATTAGATGTTGGTAGTTCAAGCGATAAATTGATTGTTTGATTGGTTGATCAATTGATCGCATGCTTGCTTGCTTGATTGCATGCTTGCCTGCTTGCATGATTGATTGATTGATTGATTGATTGATTGATTGATTGATTGATTGATTGATTGATGGTTGGATTGATGGATTGGTTGGTTGATTGGTTGATTGATTGATTGATTGATTGATGGATGGATGATTGGATGGCTGGATTGAGTCTTGTTAGTAGAAATTATATTCATCTCATATTTAGGATAATTCCATTTTGACCAATGAATGAATTTACCAATGTTTGAAAATGTTTCATATTCAGTTATTCTACTCTATATTTTCAATAGAACATCTTATGAAGTTGAATATTTTCTTTGATTATCTCATTAGGTGGACAAGAGCAGAGAGTGAGCTCTACGTGACCTATGAACTCTACTCCGTAACGCACGAGACCTACAGCACCCTCGCCATTGAGACGCCTCAGGCACCCTACCTGGTAGCCATTACCATAGAGATGATCAAAACATTACAGGTGGGGTCACCAATCATTTACTTTGACAAGGACAGTTTTGTTGTTGGTGTTGTTGTCGTTTTTTGTTGTTGTTGTAGAAGGTGCTTTAAAAAGTCTGTTTGCAAGATGAAAGGAGATAACTGTGAAAATAAATGACTAGTGAACATTGTTGAATGAACGTAGGACTTTTTTGTTCCATAAATGGCTGAAATAAGGATTGATATGAATTTGATATGAGCATAATTTATCAATAGGTTGCTTCGTTTTATTTTAACTTGATTTTCAAATGGTTAGCCCGTTTAATATTGGAAACTGGCATCCCATGTGTGAAGCATATGGGGATTACAATATCTTGCAGTCAAGAGGTTAAAACTAACTCAAATTCTGCAATTCATCTACATCCATGACTTTTAGTTTACATTTGTAAATTTATTTATTTTATTTTGATTTGATACAACAATGGTGGTCAAATCAGAATTGAATTTTGTAGTGTGCAATATTTTTAAATGTTCCTGAATGTGGTGATGATTGAAATCCTTATTTCATCATATTTTCCCTCCCTTTTAACAGGGTGAAATGAAGGGGGTCATATTCCAGACATCGGACCTCAAGATTGGTGAGAATGGAGAAGTTTTGGAGTGGAACAACATAACCTTTGACCCGAGACAGTTCAATGCGGAGAAGGAGGCAGGGAGCAGATACACAGATCTCTCAACTTTAACATGAAAAGAAGCGCATTGTGACTGCTACTTTCAAAAGAGGTTGTATGAAGACATTTCACTGAACCTCAAAATTGCTGAGAAAAGGGGAGTTTTAGAGTTGGGTAACCCGACCTTTGACCCAAAACAGTTTAATGCTGCGAAAGAGGCATGGAGCAGATACACTGATCTCTCAACTTTAACATGAAAAGAAGTGCATTGACTACTACTTTTGACAAGATTTTGCATGAACATATTTCATTGGACCTCAACATTGTGGAGAAAAGGGAAGTTTTGGAGTTGAGTAACCTGACCTTTGACCCGCAACAGTTTAATGCCAAAAAATAGGCAGGAGCAGATACACAGATCTTTCAACTTTAACATGAAAAGAATTGCATTGACTGTTACTTTCAAGAGGTTGTATGAAGACATTTCACTGCACCTGAAAATCAGTTTTGGAGTTGAGTAACCTGACCTTTGACCCCCAACAGTTTAATGCAGAGAAAGAGGTAGGGAGCAGATATGCAGACCTCTTAACTGTTAACATGAAAAGAAGTGCATAGAATATTACTTCTGAAAGGGGTTTGTATGAACATATGTGACCGGCTATAGCAAAACCCTGCACTTGTCGGTAATTCATGTTTTGAAGAAATTGGCATTTTAAGTTCACATAATGTGTGTAAAAGACTTATGGTTGTAAAACTGAAACAATCATATCTTCGCCAATTATTGACCGACTTGTTAGAACAAAGCATGAAATGAAAGTTTGTGATGAAGCCTTTCTAATGGTATGACAATCTACATTTTACCAATAAATGCAGGGTTTTGCTATTATAATAGCTGGTCACATATTGCATTAAACCTCAAAATCGTTGAGAAAAGGGTAGTTTTGGAGAGGAGTAACAACAAGACCTTTGACCCCTTGCACTTTAATAACAAGACAGAGGCAGCTAGCAGACTCGCATGCTTTAAAAGCAAATAACTTGATTGGCTTTTGGAGTCTTAATTGAGAATGGGCTTCACCCTATTAGTAAAGCTAGGGCTGAGGGGACGGCATCCTAGTCACCATTTATGATTAGCATCATTGGCTGTAGATCTCTAAACTACATAATGTAATCAAATGAATGTGGATGCAACTTTGAATAGAGATCAATGGATAAAAGGCTGATCCTTGATTGGGGGACACTATACCACAAAAGGGTTTTACAACTCCTATATGTACAATGCTTTGCAACAGGTTTTTTATTTAATGATAAGTTCAGTGGAACTTGGATAAAAGGCTGATCCTTGATTGGGGGACACTATACCACAAAGGGTTTTACAACTTCTATAATGTAAAATTCTTTGCAACAGGTTTTTTATTTAATGATAAGTTCAGTGGAACTTGGATAAAAGGCTGATCCTTGATTGGGGGACACTATACCACAAAAGGGTTTTACAACTTCTATATGTACAATGCTTTGCAACAGGTTTTTTAATGATAATTAGTTCAGTGGAACTTTGTCATAACGAGGACGTTTGGACCATGAAAATGACTTTGTTAAATCCTGAATCTTGTTATATTGGTGTAAAATTTGAATAAAGAGATACTAGGACCAGCAAAATTACCTTGTTATGACAGGATTATGTTGTTTCAGAGCTCTTTATAAAGAGGTTCCACTATACATTGTGATCTACCATTTGTTATGCTTATACACATTTGAATATTACACCAATCATGTGCCAATTGGGATAAGAGAGTACAGTCAAACCTGTCTTAGCGGACACCTGTCTATAGCAGCCGACCTGCCTATAGGGGCCACCAAAAGTGGTCCCTGCAGAGAAACACAATGTTATGGAAACTGTCTATAGAGGTCACCTGTCTACAGCGGCCATTTTTATTGTTTCCCTTGGGTGGTCGTTATACACAGGTTTGACTGTACTTAAACATGTTAGCCTTCATTCCACAAAAAAATACATTCCAATTAAACGCGATTGCGAGCGGTAGTTGTATATGGCAAGATGATTTATTTTTGATGCTACACTTTTAGATACGTATCATAATGTTTTATTTTTGAGACACTGAAATCATAGAATCATATTTATACTTCTTATCATGGCTGATATCATCTTTCTACAGTGCATATGTGATATATATTTTAATGAAAAGTTTGAATTGTACTATGATGCTATATTATATTCTAATGAAAAGTTTGAATTGTACTATGTCCCTGTCTTGTAAAGTCTTTTAATCTATGGAAAATATATTTTATGTAAAACTAACATATTAATGCAGGCTATTAAAAGTGTACATAAATAGAGGCTGTACAAATGTAAATATTTGTTTTGTGTAAAATTATAAATGCCCCTATCTATTTTCTATTTGACATTGTACTAAATCATTTTTGTACTAAATGAATTTTATACTAAACTTCTGTTTTTATTTTAGCTCATTGAATCATCTTCCAAAAGAAACCTGTATACACAAACTCTGTTACATCATGGTTATTTCAACAAAGAAAAAAGAACATTTATATGCTAATTAGGTTTGGGTAAATACCTTTGGAGGCTATAAATGAATTTATTTGGGTTTTGCATGAAATTAATAACTATGGCAGTATGTGGGTTCCTATCTTGCTTCAAGACATAACCATAATGATTTTGGTCTATATAGTGAATATGTTTATAACTTAAAGGGATACAGTAACTTTGTTGGCAAGCACTGCAAAAAGTGATGTCCACAAAGAAATCAGTGTGGAGTGTTCTGATATGTCCACAAAGTTATGTGTGGACATTTCACGGTATTTTGATATTTTTTTGCTGAGATATGAGCAAAAATGCAAAGTGCTTTTCACTAACTCATTGTACTTAATACTTTGTACATGGCATGAAATAATCCCGTAGACAATTTCATATCTGCACTTCAATCATAAATATCTTTTGAACGAACTGGAAATTTGAAATACCAAAACCTGTCCCGTGCTTTTGTTGTTAATATGAATATGATAAGGTATGAGAGACCCACTAGAGATCCAAGTAAGTTTTGAGGATTTGGACAATGTTACTAAGTCCCTTTAATGAACCATCGGCAGCCTCTGCTCCACTTGTGTCTTAAAATAACAATAACTGATACAATTCTGTCTTTCATACTTCATGTTTCTACTTCGACAGAAGTCCATTTTACATACCAGTTATTTTCTTATGAGAACTCTCAGTGGCGTAGCCTGGTCGGGCTGATTGGGGGGGGGGGGCACAAAATTGATTGGAGGGGCACACCTTGGTCCCATTGCAGAAAAAGATACAATTGATTGTAAGTCAGAAACTGCGCAACCAATGATCAGATTTGCGCATTTAGAACACACGATCTGACTTCCAATTAATAGTAACTTAATTACAATCGATTGTATCTCTTCCTGCAACGGGGCCATGATGTATTTCTTTGTTTTGTTTTTTTAATTTCCCCTTATGTTTTTTATTTTTTCTTCAAAATCATTTGGAGGCCCCCCCACCCCCCCCCCCCCCGTATTGTAGCTACGCCACTGAGTACTTTTAACGTAATCATTGTTGTATTAGATAATGGTGAAAATGTTGTAGTGCAATATTGTATTGATATTCTTATTTTAAATAATAGACACATTGAGTCAGTTGATTTTCTTAATGTATAAAAGATCATGAATGCGGCATGAATTGATTAGAAAATTAAATAACTTATTTAGCTGTTCAAAAAATATGATAAATTTATTAGCAAAAATCTAAGTTATAAAGTAATATTGATCGTGGTGCAATTCATGCAGTGACAAACACTGGGACTTTAAATAATCACCCTCAAGTAATAATGATAAATTAATTACGCTTCATTGATGTAAAGGACACCTGATCTGCTCAGTTTTAGAATTAATTTTCATTAATCAAAGTATATATTAAAGAAGGCACATCAATCGAAGTAGAATCAAGCTCATTTTAAAGATACAAATTGGTTGATTTTTCATCATCCACTAAGAATGTGTTTTTCAAACACATGAATTTTTTTTTTAATCTGTGTAACATGTTAACAGAATTACTTGTTTTTATCTGTGTAACTTCAACAATTTTTTACTAAAATTTTTCTTTGCATTAGCACTTTTTTGGGGGGTGTTTGTCTGCAGAGGTTGAAAGCTCTGTGTATAATTATTTATAAATTAAGTACTATATATTTGTACTTGTCTAGATATATTTCTAATATGAGTACTTTATATTTTTACTTGTCTAGATATATTTCTAATATGAGTACTTTATATTTTTACTTGTCTAGATATATTTCTAATATGAGTACTTTATAGTTTTACTTGTCTAGATATGTTTCTTAAATTAGTGCTATATATATTTGTACATGTCTAGATATATTTCTAATATGAGTACTTTATATTTGTACTCCTTTAGATATATTTCTAATATGAGTACTTTATATTTGTACTTTTCTAGAAATATTTCTAAAATGAGTACTTTACATTTGTACTTGTCTATATGTATTAATAATATTAGTACTTTATTTTGTACTTGTGTAGATATATTTCTAAAATTAGTCATTTCTATTTTTCACATCTTGAATTCTAAGAGTAAAGTGTTTGTGCTGTGCACTTAAAATATGCCTTAGATTTTAAATTTCTTGGTAGGCCTTTCTAAATGTATCAAATGTGACCTTACACCACAAAACGACCGTTATGTCGCTGTGATATGTTTCTCTTTTATTAGCTAAAATAGTCAAATTTTGTTCAAAATATGAGATTTAGGATTTTGGTATTTCCTAAATAAGCATATCTTAATCTACCTTCTGGGAAATTATGAGCATCGGATAATCATGTTTAAATATTAATTTTTCATTTAATAAATGTGATCTTATTACAGCGCTTGAATAGACACTGATCTTTTAAGCGGCCCGTTTCTCCCTTATTTTAAAAATGCTTCAGCCATATTCCCTATCTTTGGCATTCATTTTGAAAGGGTTTGCTTAGTCCAAATATGACAAATTATATACTATTTTAAAGGTAATGGCTTCTATTTTAATGTTATATGAAAATCAGCAAAATCAGTTTCCCCGACTTATTGGTCGTTTTGTGGTGTAAGGTCACAAATCAGGTAATTAATTATGTGGTATGTACTGTCTATATATTTTATACATAGTTTTATTGTGCTGAATAAATACATTATCTGGAATGTCAAGAATGCATATTTGTTTATAGATGATATGTTTGTTCGCATATCGGGCATTCTTCGATAAGTGTATATTTTCTACCATCGTGAGGTCATGAAAATCAAAACTGTTTCTCCACTTTCTTTCTGTGTGTTTAATATATGTTAACATCTGTAGATTAGGGAAATATTGTTTGGCGCGATCTTTAATGGGGCTATGTAATATTTTGGGGGTTTTTTTTAACATGTACACTGTTAATGCGTCATCTCCGTCACAACATTTTTGCACAACTAGATCGTCGAATTTTAACTGAAGAACATAATTCACTTCTTATTCAATCTTTGTTTGGAAAGAAAGGGTGACTGTGAAAAGAAAAGAAAAACATTGGTCAACCATAATGACATTTTTTTTCTCTAGAGCCACCATTTATACTTGCCTTGCTGAATAAATAGTGAATTTTGCCAAATAGTTTTGCTTTCAATCAGTGTGATGAAATTTTCTCGGGAAATTAGGATGAAGAGAGGTACATGATTATGAGTAAATAGATCGCTAAAAATACCAATACAAATATTTTTTACCAGAGTTTAATCTTTGTTGAAATTTATGCATTTGAACTCAGCGTGACGGAGATGACTGAAGCGTGACGGAAATGACTGAAGCGTGTATTTAACATGTTTAAGAATACATTATAATCACATGTTATATAATAATCTAAAATTCATGCAAACTAAGCTTTGTAATAGAATATTTGTCAATTTTGAACAACATTGTGTGTCAATTAACTGAGTTGACAATCCAACTAAAACTCATCATCTCAGTCACAAAAGAGCCGTGACGGAGATGACGCGTGACGGAGATGACTATCAGACACATTTAAAGCGCCGATAGCTAATGGCAATGTATTTAATACAAATGAGCGATAGTGATGTATGGTTGTTCCGTGGGCACATTCATACAAATGATTAGAAATTCAATCTTACATCTTTATCTAGCTAATATCAATCGTTCGGAGATGATAATCATCATCTCCGTCACGAAAAAAACGTGACGGAGATGATGCGTGACGGAGATGACTTTCAGACACATTTAAATCGCTGATAGCTTATAGCAATGTATGCAATACAAATAAGCGATAGTGTTGTATAGTTGTTCCGCGGGCACATTCATACAAATGATTAGAAATTCAATCTAATATCTTTATCTAGCTAATATCAAGCGTTCGGAGATGACGCTTAATAAAGGTACGGACCTGGTTTTTGACAAAGATCTCAAAAAAACAATGTTACTTACCTATAGACCGGGGAAAAAACGTGTCTCTTCTTTCTACTACCTAGTCACCCGACATGTTGCCACCACGATCACTCAAATTTAGCATATTTTTGTACCGTAGATGACGGACTCAAAATGCGTGACGGCCGGCCGGAGATGACGCAAAATATCGGGACACACAAAACAGATTCCTTTTTTTTTTTTTTTTTTTTATCGTTGCATGTGTGCGTATTTAATTTTGGTATTCGTAGTCAACTCATAAAATTGAATTTATTAAGGTATATTAGGACAAAAAATATGCATCTTTTTTGAAATGCTATATTATGATATTTTTACATGATGCCATCGTGACATGCGAGTTTGAGGGGGTGGAACATTTTTAAAAATAATATTTAAAAAAGTATAAGAGTTATCACTTTACTTTTTTTTTGTATTAGTTGATTTTTGACTTACTTAAGTCAACACAAAGAGATAACAACAAAAAAGCTTTTTTTTTTTTTCTATGCGACACCAAAGTAGCGGGACGCAAAACTATACACTTATCGAAGAATGACCCATATATGTAGGCTTCTCTCTAGCTTCTTTTGTTTCTTTTATTTGTTTATTTGTTTTGATTCTAAGTCAATATTTGAAGTTATTATGATTTCCAGCTTGTGTGCTTTATGATTTCTTATTAAACCGTATGTTGTGATTAATATGTATATAAATGTGTTAATTGTATACATCTGTGCAAGTATGCCTTTATGTTATGCGTTATGTGCGGGATGTGCGTGCAAGTATGTCGCAGTTATTAGGAAGGTATACAGTGCCTTAAATTCCTTCAACGGATGTATGAGGGAAGAATGATATTACTTCAAAATAAACGGATATATATGTGTGCAGGAAAAGAATTACATACATGCCTTGAAATATACATTATATATGCCCTAAATAAAATGAACCTTGAACCTTGAAGTGTTGAACCTTAAATGATATTTATAATTATATAATATATGCTGTGATGTGAATATCCCATTATTAACATAATATACAGTATGTCTTGGGAAAATCGCTTTACAAAATTATGAAAAATTGTATTTAAGAAAGTGTACTTGAATGTAGGGCGTATTTTGAAGAAAATATTAATTTGGCTTTTGAAGTTTGAAGTTTGAATAAATATCATGAAGAAAATGGAAATAAATAGTTTGAAATAAAATATGCCACCTCCACCCATGGACGGTTCGACCCCGCAACCTATGGACAACGGACATAACCGGCAGCGCGGGGCGCGCGACAGTCGTCCCCGCGCGCGCGCCCGGCCGGCCGTGCATGCTGCGCTGGCGCTGGCGGCGTGACACATCATTCTGGCCCGCAGCCCCCGCTGCAAGTCGTATCGGTGTCGTCGACTCTGACAGGATTTCGATTTTTTTGTTGTTGTCAGGATTCACAGCGATTTCAAGTTGCATTGTAATTGAAGCCGAACAAACGTAAGTCTTAGAACTTTTGAATAACATATAAAATAAAGAGGTCAACATTTAATGAAACCCAACCGGAAAAAGAGTCCGTCTCAGTCTGTCATATCAAAGTCATATGATCATCGTAGTCACAGATAAAGTGCTAAGAGACATAGGAATTGAACACAAACGCGCACTCATCAGAATGCGGCAAACTAATGTTTTTTCAAATGACAATCTTACCCTTGCCTTAGATGTGGCTTTTTGAATAAAATGAAAGATCAGTGCCAGGGATTTGAATGCTCTATCAGTCTCTATGGCATTTATGTGTATTGTAACTCGCAAACATGCGAGCTTGGCACTCTAGTCTAGTATTTAGTAAACAAGTTTTAATTTGTAAACCAAAATTAAATGAAAAGGTTGCAATTCATGAGAGGGCTACAACTTACAAGTTACAGTACACTGCCACAGGATTCTGCTTTTGTTAGTGCTTCAAAAATCATGAGAGAGTTTGTATTATACGTAATGTTAATAATTTTGTTACGTTCATTTTGTTGCTCAGAGCAATTAATACAATTGCTCTGCGCAAATGATAAGTGGATATTTGGTGGTATAACAAAATGAATTATTATTATTTGGTTATTTCTGGTCAGTTTCCTCTTTGTTTTAATTTAATTAATAAAAGGATGCATTAATGCAGGTGTAGACTTTTTCGTATGTGGCGCAATATAAATGCATACAATACGGCCACATACGATCATGCCACTTTATATTAAAATGCTCATAAAAAATAACTACACAACATCAAAGTCAAAAACTCACCTCATGAACAATGTAAAGCGTTTCCAATCGATTTGTATATTCCCTTGTAAAAATCCTGCAGTAAAAATGTGATATTTTCCGGTCCAAAATATCACACGGCGATTACTAGCATTGAATTAACCACAGTCATCGAAGTGTAGGGCGCGCGATGATAAAATTACGATGTGCCGTTTTAATACGTATATCGAACGTAGAGGGATTTATCATAGCCAACTACCGAGATCGCTGTAGCAAACTGCTACGTAATCTGACTAAAGAGACGTCAATACAAACAACACGCGACTGCTGAATCGGATTTTGATACCGGTAGTCCGCATAACGGTACATGTAGCCTTTCGATCAAGTCGCACAATATGTTATTTATAATTTTTTGACATCGTAAATTGATTGTAAATCAATAAAATTGGAAGTAGTACACATCTAAATTAGTTTTCTTAGTTTGATAATATTTATAGATTATATTAAATAGCAGCTGACAGCGATTATTTTTGGACAAAACCAATTAAATTGTCAACATATTTGACTTGGTGTCTGGAATTTAGCTAACCATATACGATCTATACAAAAGTCACAGAGCCCCGTGTATTACATGTCATGTGTCTACTGCGACAGATGCCGAGCAGAGGTACCGTATTTGTCGGTGTATTACCCGCTCCGATGTATTAACCGCACCCCCAACTTTGGCCGTTTTTCCATGAAAAAAAAAATAATTTGATAGTATAATTCTTGATTTTTAGTCTTTAAATGGTCAGCATTTTCTTAGGAAAGGTACCAAAAATAGCTTATCTATCAGAGAATTTTTGCATATGAATTTTGTTTTATTTACTGAAGTCTCCGAAGTAAATAAAGAAAATTATCAGGCCTTCTTCACAGCAGAACTTCTGTTGAATTTGCCACACGGATCACTACACATGGGACTACATAAAACGTTAGACAACAAAACGAAGATTTCACCAATAAAACAATCAGAACGGAGATTTAAAAAAAACTGTACCTTAATGTTATTCCTTCTTTCTAGTTCAAATTATGTTGAATCTACTCTTGAAAACTGTTTCAGAAATAGTAAGTAATAATAGCGAGTAATACGGCATACGATCGTCGTCGATCGTCGACATGGATGAAACGATTCTCAAACGTTGACATCCAGTCCGCCCGGTACTAAACAAATGCTCCGATAGCCCGCCATATCACTCGTACACATTGCGTGAAGGTTATGGGTCTATTTTGTTACGCGAGAGATCCATCCGCCGGGAATTGGGAAAATCCCCGGCGGATGGATATCTCGCGTAACAAAATAGACCCGATAACCTGCACGCAAAGTATATGAGTGATATGGCGGGCTGTATTGGAGCATCGGCGGCCGGGGGTCGCGCGTGTCGGGAAAGAGAATCCCCGCCTGCATGCTCGGCCAAGCGCCAGTCGCGCGGCCGGGTCGAAGATCGAAGCAATGATCGTGAATCTTCCAAGCCGCTTTCGCAGCAACAACGAGCAATATTTAGGAAGAGGTAAAAGAGAAACGTAAAAGACACTGCATGACCTGTTTTGGGGGGAATATGCTTGTATTTTCCGTGCATCGTATGAGTATGAATGCCTTGCTGAGGTGGACTTTGGTCACTTGTGAATCTTATCTCCGTGTATTAACCGCATCGTATTAGGGCCCGGCGCTGGCTAGGCAATTTGCGTGTACAATTTTCCTATCTCCGTGTATTAACCGCTCCCCCCATTTTGGAGCTTTTTTTTGAGAAAAAAGGGGCGGTTAATACACCGACAAATACGGTAAGCACAAAATATCAATTTTACGCTAATTTTGTGGTGCTGTATTTTGATTTCACACATATTCCGCCGTAACAATTCACATTTGTATCACCTTAAATGACAAATTTGAGAGGATTTATTTTGCAGCAGTAAGCAACTGCAAGAAACTGTTTTGTCATTCCAATCGTATGGATTGTCATACCGTTATTTCCCACTACAGTCGCAAGGGGCTTACGCAGTAAGCCCCTTGACTTGCAGGGGTGGCATTAATGCTGTAACTGACCTTGATGATCGGATCGGTTGATCGGATCAGCAAAATTTTATCGATGATGGAAATCGGATCGGAGATCGGATCGGATCGGATTTTTAAAATTTAAAAAAAATATTAAAAAATAAATTTTAAAAATCTTTTTTTTTCTTTGGAAAATGATCCCAAAAAACATATAATTTTGGGAAAATAAATGAATACCAAAGCAACATATGATGACACACGCAGTACCCCGGGGTACCGTTGTACCCCGGGGTACCGCGTTGTGTAGCGCCATCTTGCGTCCAACCGTACCGCAGCTATTGCGTTGTGCATGCAGTGATTGTATGCACACTATACCCACAGTACAGCCCTAAAAATTAAATAAATAATTAAACAAAATGGCGGATTTTCGTCTGGTATCCCGGGGTACCGTTTATGTCATCATATAAGAATAAGCCCAAGGGCAATCAATTCCAAGCAAACATTGACATAAGCACCCATTTTTCAAATTCGTCGAATCATAACATATTTGGTATCAAATTAAAGCTTAAAGATCAAACTATCAGGAATGCATTTTGTTCAAAATTTTTTTTGCTGTAAACTATTATTTCATAGGAATTAATTAGCATAAATTAATTTTCAATTATTTTCACAAAATATACTTGTAAATATTAAGCTTAAAAGAGCTGCAAAAATAGGTTTTCATAACATTTTCTTTCAGTGTTGGTAAGAACATTACTTCAATTTATCAGATAAATATCTATTTCGTCATTTTTCGCTCTTTGTTCTGCTTCAGTGACTGTTTCATTTATAGTCATCTATATGTCACGCTGTTACCCTAAAAACAGGTATTTTTAATATTTCTGGAAAAATATGAATGGGAATGAAATTATTTTTTGTTTCTTCTTCATTCACCCATAGAGCATTATGTATGCTAAATAACAGCATTATCTTTTACCACTAATAAATCTAAGCAATATCAATTTGGTCACGCTGTTACTTTTTGGGTAACAGCGTGACGCAACCTACTTTTTTTTTGCAATATCTCAAGAATCGGATGGATTCTGTTCAAACTTTGTACAAGACATGTATTCAGAGGTATGGATTATCTGATACAGTTTGGGGCCATGAGGTCAAAGGTCAAAGGTCACAGCTAATTAATATGCAAAAAATATATCATTCTCAAGATATTTCAAGAATCCTTGAAGGATGACATGATAATTAATACTGGTATGCGTTCAGTGAAGTAGATGACCTGATTATAGAATTTGGTCATGGGGTCAAATTATTGTAGTTTATTTTTTATCTCACAAAAAAATGCCAGAATTAATGTTAGAAAGAGTACTGTAGATAAAAGAAAATTCTATGAAAATGTTTGGAGCACAGGTCAAAGGTCACTCGGATAATTACCAATTCAAACACAAAAACTTACTGACATTGAAATCATGTTACACTTACATGTAACAAATCACTTGTAGATATGCACTGCCGACATAAAATTAAACATTTGTATGCTAATTTGAGAAATAAGGTCAAAGGTCAGATGTCAAAGGTCTAATATTTCATTGTTGCAATTAAGTTTGTATTTTGGGTTTGATATTTGATGGTTCCTCAAACTAAATTCTGAAAAAGATAAGAATTTCAGTTTTGTCCAAAAACATTTTTGATCAATAGAGGGCGCTAGGCTGCAAATTTGTGTCATGCGAACCATCATTTCAGATCATCTGGGTTATATTACCCATTCATCTAGTTCTGTATAGATTCTGGATGACTACATCAAAATTATATAATCTTATTCATCTCATCAATATCTCCCATATATATAACATGTACAATTCAGAGGTCACGCAGTTACTGTCACGCTGTTACCGTGCACAGATACGTTTATGATATCATATTTACTATGAACATTGGATTTTTTCTACATTTTTATTTGGATGTTCTAGCTTGATGTCTAGTACAAAGAATCAAGGTGACAAAATTGCAAAATGTTCCTGTAGTTCACAGAGTTTGCTTAGTTTCTTACCATGTAAGAAACCCATGTCTTTTTGCCGTCACGCTGTTACCGCAGATATTGATATTCATAATTCATAATTTAATGGGAATTTTGATTTTCTTTCCTATTGTAAATAATTGGTAGGATAGTGGGAACAGATGCATATCAAAATTTGGTTCTGGACATTTTTATTTTGTGAGTTATTTAGACTTTCATCATGAGAAACGCCCTCCGACCATCACGCTGTTACCTTGGAATTGCCCCCAAGATAATCTTGTATGCGTATGCTTTCATTTCAAACTGATTACCTCTCCTTTTACAAAATTACTCGCGGCGATTCTGAACATGTGCTGAAAGGTTACGCCAAATTAATCACATGGGACTGAGCTTAGAATCGCCGCGAGTAATTTTGTAAAAGGAGAGGTAATCAGTTTGAAATGAAAGCATACCCATACAAGATTACCTTGGGCTTATTTATATGGATATATGTTGCTTTGGTATTCATTTATTTTCCCAAAATATGTTTTTGGGGATCATTTTCCAAAGAAAAAAAAAAACGATTTTAATTTTTTTTTTTTTTTTTTTTTTTGCCGATCCGATCTTCCGATTTTTTCTGCATGATCGGAAATCGGCAAAAACGGTTCGATCATGTATGATCGGATCGTGATCGGCATGCCGATCCGATGATCGGTTACAGCGTTAGGATGCATCATTTTGTGCGATCCTGTGCGCTTTCTCTAGAAAAGTTTATTTAATTATCCTTTGGTTAGAGTGCCCGGTTTATATAGCTTTTGACTATAAATCGAGCAATGAAAATGGTTTCATGGGAACGTCCCCCATTCAATAGTCTTTGTGGCTCGATGGGTTGAGCACCGGTTTAGCAATCCGGAGGTCTCTGGTTTGAAATCATGAGAGAGTTTGTATTATACGTAATGTTAATAATTTTGTTACGTAACCATAGAAAAGCACTGATTTTGTTGTACAACTACACAACGTTCTCACCAGGCCGTTTTCGCGTGGCGGTGCCGCCACGCGTAAATTGATCTTCACTGCTTGCGCCACCCGTAAATTTTGAT
>JBAMJV010013030.1:0-36024 GCA_037951105.1 Echinarachnius parma
GCTTCCTGTTTCCTGGCAAGGACACATCAGCATGAGACTAGAGCTTTACGGAAATGGCCCTATCCAAGGTACTTGTCAGCAATCTGAAAATAATAACGGACTTCAACTTCATGTAACATGTACTCTTCACAAACGAAAATAAATGTACATTAAAGCATGATTTAAAGGAATACAGTTATATTGTCAAAATATACAATACCTTAATATTGTTGTTCTCTCATATCTGTTTGTAATTGTATCACCAATAAAAGCATGGCAATTTGGTGATCTTTCGAACTTTCCTTTCGTCAAAAAGATATTTACGATTGATGTGTTGACACTCCTGGCATCCCTTTACAGGCATCAAGTAATATTGTCCAAATCCTCAAAACTTACTTAGAACTCTAGCATTTCTCGTTTGTTGTAGTTTGTTGTAGTCGTATTACCGATAGAAGCATGGGACATGTTTCGGTTTGGCGGATTCCCAATGCGTTGAAAAGATATTTACAGTTGAAAAGTGTTCAGATATTAACCCTTTTTCCTACAGGAACCTGGTAGGCCTTGTATTGAATACATGTGGGGATCGCACACTCTAGTCAGTGAAACAGGTTTAACTTTTCACTAGAAAGTCGAAACCTGTACAAAATCAATGCAATTACTCGGCCACATAACATTCATTTAACACGAAAGTTTCACGCACCACTCAGTAGACACGTCAGATCACAGCAATACACATTGTATCAACCGTTTATCACTGTTTGCACATGCCAGCAATGTTACTTCATCGATTTAAGGGAAATGAAGGTTAAATTAGCTATTCACATTAGTGGCTTGAAATGTTTTGTATTAATCATATAATCGATATTTATTACATTTTGCAACTGGACTTGCTATTTATAAAGTAGAAGGGTTTCACATCATCTTTATGTCCTATTATATATAATATTCAATCTAGATTTGTTTGACTAGAATATCGTATTATGTAAATAGTGCCATGCAGAGTTTTATTACTTTGTCTTCACACATGTAGGTGGGAGGGGAGGGACATGGAGAGACACATTAAAGGGGCAAGGGTCCTCAGGATTTGCTCTTCACTTTATCTATGTCACTGAATAGGGATATTTAGACGATAACAGACCACGTATAAGTTGAAGTCCCCTTGAATATAATTGAGGCATCAATTATCACGGAACTATTAAACTCAAAACTTTGACCGAGACACTGATACGTTAAATTATATTGATTCAAGGGATCTAGATAGAAACATGACCTAAAGGCCCAGTCCCATACTGACGATTTTCACGGCGACTCGCAACGACTCGCAACGATTTACTAGAACGAATCGACTCGATTTAGCCACGATTTAACAACGAATTGGGAATAATTGTACGGCGATTCAAGACGAATATTCGTTCTTCGTCGTTGTTCGATGAGTCAGTTCGTCCTTCTTTTGTCTTTAACCATTGTGGTATAAAAATCGTGGCAGAAAAAAAGTTGTGCCAATTTTTACGGCGACTCGCAACGAATTATCCTTCGTGGAGAAAATCGCTTGAGTCGTCGCGAGTCGTTGTAGTTCGTTGCGAGTCGTTGTAATTCGTTCTTCGAACCGTTGCGCATCGCGAAGAACGCCATGAATCGTGTTAGCACAACAAATGTTTTGAACCGGTTCAAAACTATCGCCATGTCGCAACGATTTCCTCACATTTGTTTAATGGAACAATCGGGCAGTGCACAATATGAACAATCGGACTTGCTTGAGTCAGTTCCACGGGCATATATCTCCATTCAACAGGGGGATAATCTATTCATCCCCCCCCCCCCCCCCTCCCTCGTGACGAATCGGTATTACGTAATACCCCCGTCACACATAGCTACGCTCTCGCGCCGATCTCGCGCCGCTCCTAATCCCCATTCATAACATTGGAAGCGTGTGGAGGACGTGGGGAGAGCGTGTGGATGTCGTGTGGAGAGCGGCGTTATTTGTTCGCTATTGTTTAGATCGTACACTTTTCTTGGCCGGCCTCGCGACGCTCGTGCTGCGTCCAAGTTAAATTAGCAAATTGGCAACGCAGTGGGCAATAAATGGGAAGATTATCTCACATGCGTCAATAGATATCCTTCCATGAATGCACAGTCAATAGCTCGATGAACAAAAGAGCAGGACGTAGGAGCTCGGCGCTCGCTTTGGACATGTTGAAAAACGAACTTGGGTCTTCGGCGATCTACTCTTTGTTCAGGGGCTATTGTATGTCCATGCATAGGAGGATATCTTTTCACACAAGTGTCATAATCTTCTCATTCATTCCCAAGTTGAACAAAAGACATTCTTGCAGATCTATTCCAGCACTTCTGCTAGTGGACGCTATAGCCATAGGCTATAGAATGCGAAGTTTGACACGTTTCAACTATAGGTAAAATGATGTCACCATTTAAAATGGCATGTCCGGGCAAAAATAATGTACATACATACATACATTTTTATATCGATGGTACAGACACCCCCATTTCCCCCAAAGTTATGTTTCCAAATTACATTTGTCTGAATTGCATACTAACAATCATGATACTACTACTGCTACTACTACTACTACTACTACTACTACTACTACTACTACTACTACTACTACTACTACTACTACTACTACTACTACTACCACGGGCGTCGATCTGTCATTGATACCCATTCATCAGGGAGGATGATTTATTCATCCATCCCCCCCTGATGAATGGGTATTACGTAAGTATCGACGCCCATGACTACTACTAATAATTATAATAATAATAATAACAATGATAGTCAACAATAATAACCCTCCCCATCCCCTCCACCCCAGTTTTCAAAACAGATCTACGCCAAGAGCATGCGTAGTGTGCTAGTAGGAAACGCACTCAGTGTGTTCAACTACATGCGTGCATGGTATAGGATCGCAGAGAGCGTGTCGAGATCGTGTCGAGAGCGTAGAGCAAATGGCCTCGTCTCATTGTTATGAGCTATTGTTAAAGATACACGGAGCGTGCACAGTGAATAGCTCGGAAAGCGTGTCCAAAGCGTACGGAGAGCGTGTTAAGGTCGTGGCAAGAGCGTGAACGAGCTACCATTGTGTCATTAATCGCTCGATTTGTCGGCGCTTCCCCTGCGCTTTGATCAAAATGTTTTTGTTTTGTGTATAAGTACGAGAACGCAGAGAGAGAGCGTGGCTTATGTGTGACGGCAGCATAAGTCTCTACGCCCATGGTCAGTTCAAAAACGGAAAGCGGCGATCTTCACAACGAAGCGATACGAGTCGCAACGAATTGCAACGATGTGGAACGACTTGACACGAATATGCAACGTTAAATACAATGATTTTTGGTGAAAATCGTCGTGGCGTGGCGATTGTTTTGAACAGTTGAAGACGGCGATTTTGGCTCCACTTTCACGATTTTCTTCACGATGCGCAACGGTTTTGTGGGAAGAACCGATACGATGTAACACCATGCAACACGACCTAAGCGATTTTCTCGACGAATGTCAAATCGTTGCGATTCGCCGTGAAAATCGTCAGTATGGGACTGGGCCTTTACTTTCTTGGACTTGTAGCGGTTACCTCAAAGCTTGTTGTATTTGTATTAAGCATAGGAGCAAGGAATAGGTTTTTGCTTTTCGAATTTCTCCTTCGTTACAAATATATTTTTGAATGAAGTGTAAGGATATTCAGCTATTAGACCGGCAGCCCAGAGGTCTTTTGTGCATCGAAAAGCGTACTGATTGTTGAACATATGAATATTTAGGGGAGAATGTAACAAATCCAATAATATGAGTCTCCCTGGGTGTATCCGTGGATAAAGGGGTCCTTTGCGCGTCCAAAAGTTGGCCCCTGGGGATTTTCCGATGCTTCTATTTTGTGCGATTGTACCGTGTTAATCGTCACTCATGACTCGCCGCGGTGGGGTAAGCGAATCGTAGACAATGGAGAAATCACTGATGCATGTTACATTTTTCGAACATTTTACGATGCCTGTTTTGAAAGACAAAATACACGTTGATGCATTGGGGATTATATCCAAAACCTCTTGCAACATAACAAATATGTCTTACAGATTACAGAATACATATTGATAGCACGTTTGAAAATGCCAAAGGCCATATAAATACATTTTAATGAACCCATCACCAAAACAAGACTAACAGGGCTTCCACTTACCAATTAATGTTATGACATTACATAAACACCCGTCTAGAAAATAATCGAATGCAGAGGAACTAATATGAGCGCATGGCATAGCGACAGGGCACACACA
The DNA here is from genome assembly GCA_037951105.1 of Echinarachnius parma. Lineage (NCBI taxonomy): Eukaryota > Metazoa > Echinodermata > Echinoidea > Clypeasteroida > Echinarachniidae > Echinarachnius > Echinarachnius parma. The sequence goes on from JBAMJV010013030.1 coordinate 4,261, forward strand.
AACACACACACACACATTCACCTATCGAGGTCGCCTCCTTTTGCGTTATAAGCCGATTTGAGATCCTGCGAGCGAATGTCTCTCGCATGTCCTCTACATGCAGCTTTGGCGCCAATACACACATAAAACTGACCTTTACGAGTTTGTGCAGCGATCGTGTCCGTCTCTTCTGGGTTCATTTGGGCAATTCCACGGTAACGGAAGGACATTCAGACACAATTTTGGAACTTAAATCAAATAATTCCAGGATCCTGCTTTTGATTTTTTATTCTAAATGGCATGTCTTTGATCCTTGTTGGGACACCTTTGATTTCCACTATTTCTAAAATTTTGACCGCATTATGTAAATTAGTTATGGACACTAATGAGGCCGGTAACGGAAGGACGCCAAAATGGACATGGATTTTCAAGTTTTTTAGTTATGACCCAATCTCTGTGAAGTTACGAGGCTTATCATGTTAAATTGGCTACTAGTCCATTTCCTTATGTTCACAGAGTATAACACCACCTTTTAAGAAAAATATCTACATTGGTATATTAATTATGAGAAATTAATTACTTCAGTGTTCGGTAACGGAAGGACGGTAACGGAAGGACCTCTGAAAAGTCTATAGGAATTGTACAATAAAATTAATTTTGAAATTTAAAGATCATTTATGAGAAGGAAACATTTTGTTTGTGGTCTAAAATGAGTTTGTATCATAGATAACATATGGACATCACAAGCATTTACATTTTTATTTTTTTCTTACTATAGTTCATGCTCCAATGGCTCTTATTCATGGTCAATCCATGGTAACGGAAGGCCACTCAGACACAAATTGTCAACTTTAAGAAAGAAATTTTTAAATACTTGTGTTGTTAGAACAGTCTATTTTGATAACAATACATCCAAAACATACAGTTTTAAGGTCCCATAATGTTTTTTTTTTTTTTTTATCTCCGCACATTATTGAATATGCATACAAATGAGGTCGGTAACGGAAGGACACCAAAATGGACAAGGTTTTGTTATCAAATCAGTTTTAACTAAAATTCTGTGATATTAAATAATACAAATTATTGTAAGGGTACACATTAAATTCTCTGAAGTGTTAAGAAGAATTTACTTGTTCTTTGATTAAAATTTGTCCGCAGATATTTGAGTTATTTCACACAAAGCGGACCAATGTTCGGTAACGGAAGGACATAATGGACTATAATGTAAGATATGACACAGTCATTCCATGTCAAATCACCCTTAAAAAAAGTGAAAATTTTCATCGCAGCCCCCTTCAAATTTGCTAATATTTGGTATGTATGATATTTCAACCTTTAAAAGCGCAAATATTAAGTTTTAGCCCAATCCGCCCAATGATTTTGGCGCTATGGTCGATTCTTATGGGGGAGTTTTGTAAGAAATGGGCGTGGGCACCATTTTTCAAATGGCCATTGTCCATTAACCGTTGGGTCAATTTATCTTGTAATGGTGTCATTGGACTGGGGATGTTATGTGCAATCCAATTATGCCATTTGTGTTCATGCATGAGCGAGTTTGGATACGATAACCTTTGACCTTAGATTTTGAACTTGCGTTTTACCTCGTGGATCATATAATTTTGAGATTTGTTTTGGCTTAAATCTTGGCTTGATATAATTTCTACAACATATGAAAGAATTGGAGATATATTATTTCTTGTTTTTTCTACAGCCTTGTTTTTAGTTTGCAAATTTCATGTAAAATGTAATCATTTTAGACCTACACCCATGTCCAAGAATTCTATAGGGGTGTATTGTATAAAAAAAAGACCTATTCAAAGTCATGATCAGAGCCTATTCACACCCTGGCTCACCACAGTTGAATAGACCTACTAATCCCCATACAATAGAAATCCAGACAAATGGCATCATGGTACAAGGGCCCTGTTACAGAAAGAGATAAAATCAATTGTGAGCCAGATCAAATGTTCTAAATGCACAAATCTGATTGGTTGAAACACAGAAAATTACTAGTCTGACCACGCTACGCCACTGATAGCTGGCCATTGCAGGTATTGTCTCATTATTTGGGTTTTCATATATGAGAGACCAATTTTTGAACATAAATTTTGTCATAATATGTAATATGAGGTACCTTGTCCATCTGTTACCATGTGTATGGTAACGGAAGGACATTTTCTTTTGTTATTTATTAATTAACGAAGAAACACTGAGTAATACAATTGTTAGCAATGGGAAGGCCTACTTGAACTTGCTTTGCACTGAAGATTGGTCTGCACTCGAACAACTATGTGAGCCACCAAATTAAAAATATTGATTTTTCGGTAACGGAAGGACATTTTCATAGGCTGATAAATCATAAAAATTTTACGAAATGGTCATATCTCAGGAGTCAGAATAATGGTTTTAGGCTTAACTCGGAAAATATAAAACAAATACAGGATCAAAACACTTTTTCACAAAAATTTCAAATTTGTGGGGTTCAATTATGGTTATAAAGTTATAAAAAAAACAACTAAAATAATTATGTAAAACTAAAATTTTCTCATTGAATTCCAAAAATATAGAATTTAAGCTTTGATTTGATACCAAATTTGTATCATAACAATGCTTGTAAAATTTTTGGTCAAATGTCCATTTTGGCGTGGAATTGCCCATTTATAACATTTACGTACGGACATACAATTTCTGAAAGTGGAAGCTAATTTTTTTAAAGACAACTTTAACGAGTCGATCTTCAACATTCAGAGGCATCTGTACATAGGGTAATTCAACGGATGACATTTGTATCCAATATGTATTCTGTACTCTGTAAGACATATTTGTTAAGTTGCAAGAGGTTTTGGATATAATCCCCAATGCATCAACGTGTATTTTGTCTTTCAAAACAGGCATCGTAAAATGTTCGAAAAAGGTAACATACATCAGTGATTTCTCCATTGTCTACGATGCGCTTACCCCGCCGCGGCGAGTCGTGATCGACGATTAACACGGTACAATCGCACACAATAGAAGCATCGGACAATCCCCAGGGGCCACGGATACACCCATGGAGACTCATATTATTGGATTTGTTACATTCTCCTCTAAATATTCATATGTTCAACAATCAGTACGCTTTTCGATGCACAAAAGACCTCTGGGCTGCCGGTCTATATCCACTTGATAGACAATACCGTGTACACAGTCATATATATATATTATAGTGCATATTTGTATTATCAGTTTACATTTTCGCTCTTTACTCGGCCAGATGAAATCAATTTGATAGCAGCTTTTCACACATTGACCGGTGGACACACCAACAGAAAACATTGTTTTAACCACACATCACGTATTGTATCATCACAGTTACTAGATCCCTTTAAAGTATATACCATGTCATTGGCGTTCTCATGGTCTCAACATGAGCATCTGAATGTCCATGATATTTTATCAATTAAGCCACAATGTCCGGTTTCCTTGTTTGTCTCACACTGTATGCGCCAGGATATACTAAATAACCAGTCTATCTAATGTATTTGATGTCCGTGTATTAGGAGCTAGACAGGTAACATTTTAACAATGGGCCATTTGGCATTGTATGCATACATTAAGTCATTAATCACAAGCAGTTACATTACAGTCGAATAAATCAAATTAGTTATTGATATAATGTTCTTAACAACCACAATTCAATTTCGCGTTGCTTTAAAGACTGGCCACTTGGACTTGAGTCTAATGCCATCCCTAACTGGAGTTTGACGGCGTCGACTGAGAACGATGGACATCATTCGGCAAGACGTGGACGGTTGAATGCGGTTCGTTCTGATAAAGAGAAGGGAGCCTGGAGCGCACGCGTGAATGACACAAACCAATGGCTCCAGGTTAGATTGTGTACTCATATACATCTGAAGGAAACCTTTGAATTTAAAACAGTTGTAGCATAGCCTAATTCAGAAAAGTGTATATACGTGCTCACGTTGTGTCATATTTCCACCTAAATGTATTATCTGTATTATATATCAGCTCTTATCTTGGCCTTTGTTCAATGTATCACTTAATTATTATTGTGGTTAAACTCTTAGATAATTGAAGGTATGCACTTGTACAATTCATTTAAGCTATATTTTGTTTGGTGGTGGAATGTGTATAATCATAGGCGTAGGATACGGAGGAAGGGGGGGGGGGGGGGGGGTGGGCGCGGTGAGGAGCTGCATATTTTACCAAACTCAAGTTACATATGGACAAAGTTATCTTATATCTGGGCAAAATCGTGTTATTTTCGGACCAGGGCATCAACAACATAATTTAGGGCATTAAAGAGATAATGTATTGTGTGTTTGGCTTGTAAGGTGAAAGGTCGGTAAGGACAATAATTCGGCGAAAACAATTCAGCCCCGGCCACCCCCTCCCTCCCCCCCCCCCCCCCTCCCCCTATACAAAAGGTTCCACTACGCTTATGTTTATTATTACCAAACAATAGTATAATTTATATATTCAACCATACATGGTCTACCAATACAATATTAATACTATCATTATGCCATGTGAACTGACTCAATGAGGCAATGACATTTGAATGTGATCCTTTTTAGACAAATGACAGTGGTACAACTTCGGCTTATGTGCCTATTTTCAGGTTGATCTCAGGTCTCCTTGTCGAGTCGTTGCCTTGGCAACACAAGGAAGTCATGAAACTGACCAATGGGTGACGGAATACAAGATCACTTACAGCATGGATGGTGTGACCTTTGACACGTTCAAAGATGACGATGGATCAGATACAGTGAGTGAATATTGCAGTTTCATTGATAACTCACGGATATAACACCCTTTGTAACACAAATACACTGTGAATGTGTTGCATTGAAACATGTTGTTTTTATGTCAAGCGCTTCATTGGCATACCATTTGACTTTGCCTCTTCAATATGAGGCCTACCTTTTTATTCCAGTTCAACTTATGATAATAATGATAATAATTATAACGACGCTATAACCACTACTGCTGCTACTATTACCAATACTACTACTACTACTTCTACTACTACTACTACTACTACTACTACTACTACTACTACTACTACTACTACTACTACTACTACTACTACTACTACTACTGCTACTACTAGTACTACTACTAATACAACTACTACTACTACTACTACTACTACTACTACTACTAATACTACTACTACTACTACTACTACTACTACTCCTCCTCCTACTACTACTACTACTACTACTACTACTACTACTACTACTACTACTACTACTACTACTACTTTTACTACTACTACTTACTACTACTACTACTACTAATAATAATACTAATACTACTACTACTTCTACTACTACTACTGTTACTACTACTACTACTACTACTACTACTACTACTACTACTACTACTACTACTACTACTATACTACTACTACTACTACTACAAATAATAAAGCCAAATAAAATTTGGGGAATCATCTATATTGGCCAAACATTTCAAAGCCACACAGTGATATTGTGTACTTAATCAACGACCCGGGGAGTATATTAGCCATGCTGCAATTACTGCGCAAATAATTATGAACACCCGACCATGATACCCATTTATACACCTGGGTACATTTCGTTTCGGCTTTTCTTTACAGGTCTTTACAGGCAATTCTGATCGTGATACAGTGGTTCGGAACACCTTCCCCTCCCTGCTAGTGTGCCGCTTCGTTCGTGTGCTTCCTGTTTCCTGGCATGGACACATCAGCATGAGACTAGAGCTTTACGGAAGTGGCCCTATCCAAGGTACTTTTCAGCAATATGAAAGTAATAAGAGACTACCACTACCTGTTACATGTACTCATCACAAACGAAAGAAAAGTACAGTAAAGTATTTTTTAAAGGAATACAGTCCTATTGTCCAAATGTACAAAACCAACCTATAAATCTTGTGATTCTATCATATTTGTTTGTATTCATATCACCAATCAAAGCATGGCAATTTGGTGATCTTTCGAACATTCCTTTCGTCAACAATACATTTACGATTGAAGTGTTGACAATCGTGGCATCCTTTTACAGGCATCAAGTAACATTGTCCAAATCCTCAAAACTTACTTTGAACTCTAGCATTTCTCGTTTACTCTAGCTGTTGCAAGAATCATAGGACATGATTCGGTTTTCGGATTCCCCATGCGTTACAAAGATATTTACAGTTGAAACTATTCAGATATGTACCCTTTCCCTACAGGAACCTGGTGGGCTCTGTATTGAATCTGTGGGGATCGCACACTCTAGTAGTGAAACACATTTAACCATTCACTAGATATTCGAAACCTGTACAAAATCAGTGCAATGAGTTCGTGAATATGAATTAACATTTTTGCTCATTACTCGGCCACATAACATTAATTTTACGCGACAGTTTCGCACGTTACTCAGTAGACACGTCTTATCACAGCCATACACATTGTATCAAACATTTATCAATGTTCGCACATGCCAGGAAAGTTAATCGATTTAAGGGAAATAAAAGATAAGTTGACACGTTTCATTAGTGGCATAAAATAATTTGTATTAATCATATAATCAATATTTAATACGTTATTTGCTATTTATGGAGGAGAACGGTTACACCACGTTTGTAGGTCCCATTACATAAATATATTATAATCAATATAGATTTGTTTGACCACAACATCGCATCATGTAAATAATGCCATGCAAAGTTCGCTTAATTTTTCTGTACACATGTAGGTGGGAGGGGAGGGGAGGGGCATGGATAGATAAATTAAAGAGGCAATCAGGTTTTAATGATACAGGGGTCCTCAGGGTTTACTCTTAACCTAATCTATGTCACTGAATAGGGATAGTTAGACGATAACAGACCAGGAATAAGTTTAAGTCCCCTTAGGAATAATTCAGGCATTAATTATCACGGAACTATTAAACTCAAAACTTTGACCCAGACACTGATATGTTAAAGGTATGGTGTCAAGAAAATCAGCTGAAAATGGCATTTTAGCCCTTCAGAAAGCCACTTACATGTAGATTTCGAATAAAACAACTGTTTTGCACTTGGAAAATTATTTATAAATGATATGAGGACCTGAAAATTTACTTTGAAAGTGCCCCCCAAAAAAATTGAGTTCGGGCGAAGAAAAATGACGTCATAGTTGTGACGTCATCTGCAGGCAATCACAGGATCCCCGATACTCTAATTGTCATAAACGTACACGCTAAGCGCATGTAATCACATTGACAGAGAGATATTATTTCGATTTTTTTCAAAATCTACATACATTTGTTTGAGTTTATAATTATGGAGGATCCACACCCAGATTCATCTGATTCTAACAGTGAGCGTGAATTAGACGAAAGATCTGGATCAGAGTCAGAATCGAGTTTTTAATTGACAGTTCCTGAAGATAAAATTCCAAATTGTGCGTCGGCAGCCAAAATGGAATGGAAGTGATAGAGGTGCAACCGAACAGATTTGTTGAGCGTGGCTGAGCAAATTCATGACAATTTCCCCATAATTGCAGACACCATTATTATAATTCTTATTTCATTATTTGTCTCCACAAATACAACAAATATAATTGCCAAATAAAGGCGCATACTCACTCTAAAATCGCTTCGAGGAAGTCTCCGATATGATTATAGCAATCGTATACCCAGCCCCCTCGCAGACAGGTCTTCCGGCCATCAGCACGCACGAGCACTGCGGCTAGCCCAGGCCTAGCCTAACCATAATAAGTGGCGGCTTCATCCGATCACGTCTCAAAACATGGTGTACAAAAATGCGGTGTTTCGCACTCAAATTCATCTTTTTATGCGGCAATAAAATGACAAGCATCATTGCTTTGATGGATCTATTTAACAATATTTACGGAAATATATTTACAGAACATTCAGAATTACCTCAGTTTTGAGCAAAATATTACTTTTCCCCGAGGTAAACAAATCCAAAACTCAAGTCGTTGGCGAGCGTGCGGGAGGTTGAACATAGTCAATCAATTTCTGGGCATCGATATCATACACGTAGTCTACGCCGTTTGCAAATTAACAACAAAACTACAAAAGAGCGCTAAGTTCAGTTCATTTATTGTTTTTTTCTCTGTCGGCATTAGAATGCCGACAGAGAAAAAAACAATAAACATTGTCAAAGAGGCCACGAAAGTGATAGATTTGTCCATCTAAGGTAATCGTTCTTGTATTTGTTTGAAAAGCCATGCAAACATGTAAGTAAATTAAGAAATAGTCTAGAATAGGTGCGATCGTAATAATCTTGCATTTTCGTTAATTTTCAGAACTTGTAATAGGTAGTTGTCGCGGCAGCTAGCACGCGAGAGCATAACCTGTCATGCCGCGCGGACCCCCGAAACTCTGGCAGACCTGCACACACTCGCTAGGTCCTTCCCAGTCGGCCCTCGTTAATTTAACCTTTGAGTTCTAAATCCGCCTCATACGTGGATCCTTATGGAAAACGGTGCAGGCTAATACTTTCCTTAGATGTGTTGCTGCATCTTGCTAAAATTCATTCCTGAGGCAATTTCAGTTAATCCTCAATTTTCAAGCAAATACGAGTTTTTATTACTAGCAAGTCAAAGTGTTTGCATTGAACCACGTTGTAAACAATTCTCGCTCTTCCGTGTTATTGCCTGCAGGTGACGTCATGACTCATGAGCTCATCGCTCCGCTAAAATTACTTTTTTAGGAGTATGGAACGCCGACGCGAAAAAGAGCCAAAAATGTGCATGAAATTTTCCTTTTTTGCCCAACTTAAGGATTAAAAAAAAGAAAAGAATGTGGTATATCGATAAAGGCACATATTCAAAGCTATAAAGCTGAATCAAAGCCGGGATTGCGCCCCTCCTTTAAGTTATATTCATTCAAGGGATCTAGAATCATTATCTCACTTACTTACAATGAGTTAGTGCATATTTGTATTGTCACATTACTTTTCCGCTCTTTACTCGGTCAACTGACATCCATTTAATTGGAGCTTTTCAAACATTCCTCGGTGGACACACCAGAACAAAACATTGTTATAACCAAACATCACATTTTGTACATGTCAACACATTTACTAGATAGGCGTTCACATAATCACAACATGAGCATGTGAATGTCTATAATGTGTTATAAATTAAGCCACAATGTCCGGTTTCCTTGTTTGTCTCACACTGTATGCGCCAGGATATACTACATAACCAGTGTATCTAATGTATTTGATGTCCGTGTATTAGGAGCTAGACAGGTAACATTTGAACAATGGACCATTGGATGCATACATGAAGTCATTAATGAGAAGTATTAACATTAAGATCGAATACATCAAATTAGTTGTTGATATACATGTTCTTAACAACTACAATTCAATGTCGTGTTGTTTTAAAGACTGGCCACTTGGACTTGAGTCTAATGTCCTCCCTGATTGGGGTCTGACGGCGTCGACTGAGAACGATGGACATCATTCGGCAAGACGTGGACGGTTGAATGCGGTTCGTTCTGATAAAGAGAAGGGAGCCTGGAGCGCACGCGTGAATGACACAAACCAATGGATCCAGGTTAGATTGTGTACTCATATACATCTGAAGGCACAGGCGCCGGAAGTGGGGGGGCAGGGGGGCGGCCCCCCCCAAAAAAAAATCCAAAAAGTGGGTGGGCAAAACGCGTCTTTGCCCCCCCCAAAAAAAGCCCCCCCCCCCTTAAAAAAAAAAGAAGAAAAACAAAGAAAAGAAAGAAAGAAAGAAAAAGGAAAAGAAAACAACTATATGTATCAGCCAATACTTGTTAATTCCAACGTTTAAAAACTTAGTTATACATTCTATTTAAAATGTTCGCGGCGCGCAAATCTCAGTGTTGGTGTTGTGTAAATTGCATATGGTACCGTCTGGGGTGGGGTTTTCTGTACCGGTCCACGTAGTTCCTGTGTAGGCTGTTATTAATTGCTATGGCTGTTTGTGTGACGTGCACCAAATTGCACTAAATGCAAAATCTTCCCCATGGGAGGGGATACCCCAGGCCTCCCAAACCCTCCCCATCTGGCTCTGCCCCAGCCCTCGGTCGCTTCGCTCCCTCGGGACTCCGATTTTGGGCTGTATGATAAGCTATATTGTTGGATTATATCTAATGTGCATATGGTTTATGTTTTTATGCACCAGATCGCACCATTTCAAGTATATAAATGCAAAATATTTCCCGTGGGAGGGGGATACCCCCTCCCAAACCCTCCCCCTCTGGCTCTGCCCCAGCCCTCGGTCGCTTCGCTCCCTCGGGACTCCGATTTTGGGCTGTAAGCTATGCTGTTGGATTATACATAATGTGCATATGGTTTATGTTTTTATGCACCAGATCGCCATTTCAAGTATATAAATGCAAAATCTTTCCCGTGGGAAGGGGATACCACTCCCCCGAACCCTCCCCCTCGGTCGCTTCGCTCCCGTCGGGACTCATTTTGGGCTGTAAGCTATGATGTTGGATCATACAAATGTGTTCATATGGTGCACTGCCCTATTGTTCCATAACAAGAATGAAAGGAAATCGTCGCGACATGGCGATAGTTTTGAACAGTCCCAAAACATTCGTTGTGCTAACACGATTCATGGCGTTCTTCGCGATGCGCAACGGTTCGCAGAACGAATTACAACGACTCGCAACGAACTACAACGACTCGCGACGACTCAAGCGATTTTCTCCACGAATGATAATTCGTTGCGAGTCGCCGCAAAAATCGCCACTATGGGACCACAACTTTTTTTCTGCCACGATTTTTCTACCGCAATGGTTAAAGACAAAAGAAGGACGAGCTGACTCGTCGAACAACGACGAAGAACGAATATTCGTCCTGAGTCGCCGTACAATTCTTCCCAATTCGTTGTTAAATCGTGGCTAAATCGAGTCGATTCGTTCTAGTAAATCGTTGCGAGTCGTTGCGAGTCGCCGTGAAAATCGTCAGTATGGGACTGGGCCTTAAGCTATGATGTTGGATCATACAAATGTGGCATATGATTTATGTGTTTATGCAACAGATTGCACCATTTCAAGTATATATATGCAAAATCTTCCCCGTGGGAGGGGGATACCCCCTCCTAAACCCTCCCCCTCTGGCTCTGCCTCAGCCCTCGGTCGCTTCGCTCCCTCGGGACTCATTTTTGGCTGTACGCTATGTTGTTGGATCATGTTTTTATTCACCAGATTGCACAATTTCAAGTCCCAAAATGCAATAGCTCCCCCCGGGAAGCTCCCTACCGTGGGAGGGGGATTCTCCTCAGTCACTTCCTTCCCTCAGCCTTATAGTCGCTTTATCCTAGCAATGTCTCACTCTCACCTTTGGCTCAAAGTTGGCAACCCTGTGAGTGCGGTTGGGCATGAGCCCCTAAACACATGAATCGTGAGCCCCTTAGGGTTTTGCCCCCCAATCCAAAACTGCTTCCGGCGCGCCTGTCTGAAGGAAACCTTTCAATTTTAAACAGTTGTACCATAGCCTAATTCAGAATAGTGCATAAACGTGCTTACTTTGTGTCATACGTCAAAGTCCACAGGAATGTTTTGAATGTATTACGTAGCAGCGTTTCTATTGGCCTTCGTTCAACGTATCACCTCATTCATATTGTGGTTACAATCTTAGATCATTTAAGATATGCACTTGTACGATTCATTTAAGCTATATTTTGTTTGGTGGTGGAATGTGTATTATCATAGGCGTAGGAGACGAAGGGGGGGGGGGGGGGGGGGGGTGCGTTGAGGGGCTGCATATTCGGGCAAACTCAAGTTACATATGGACAAAGCCATCTTATATCTGGGCAAAATCGCGTTATTTTCGGACTAGGCCATAAACAACATAATTTAGGTCATTAAAGAGATAAGGTATTGTGTGTTTGGCTTGTTAGGTGAAAGGACAATGATTCGGCAAAAACATGTCAGCCCCGGCCACCCCCTCCCCTCCCCCTCCCCCCCTCCCCCTATAAAAACTTTCCCCTACGCTTATGTTTGTTATTACAAAATTTTATAATTTATATTTTCAACCTTATAGAGGAGCGAGTGTAACTCATATACATTGACATTTGTAAGTATGTATTGTTAATATTCAAAAGATTTCAAACAAATTAATACTCTATGATAGAATACACTAATCCTCATCGTAATGGCGCAACCAAATAGCTCGTAATGGTTTATTTTTAAATAATTGAACTTTACCGATGTTATATCACAGACATATATCATCAGTAGTCTACCATTACAATTATAATACTATAATTATGCCATGTGAACTGACTCAATGAGTCTATGACATTTGAATGTGATCCGTTTAGACAAATCAACATGGTACAACTTCATCTTAGTCCTGTAGACGGTCCTATATTTTGTGTATTGGACCTGGAGACGTTCTTTAGTCCAACGTTTGTTTATTGATTCATATTCTAGAAGGGTTAAGAAGAAATTTCAGCTTTGTTGCCACCTTGGCAACCTTGGGCAACTTTTTGTTTAAGCATTATAAAGTTAATTAGCTAATTTGCATATTTGTGAAATAAGGTCAGGGGTCATTTTCTATCTAGGAATAGTACAATATTGATAAAAACAAGTATTCTAGGGTATTTTGGGGCAAGGATTCCATTTCCAGTGCTCGTTTGTAAGTGCCATATGGGCAACACCCTGAAATCCAAGATGGCTGCCCCTAATTTGCATATTTATGAATATCATTGATTTTCAGTGGCTACAGCCTCTAATAAGCAATAATTCCAGATTATAATTTGTCGGTTATGTTCTTAGTATGTGTTTAAGATATCAAAGATTAGTTGCCATCATGGCAACCTCTAGAAATGCATATTATTTGCATAATTAAGTATTCTACCTAATTTGCATATTCCCCCAAATTAGAGTATATTGGGAACCCGGAAAGGAAAAAAGGCAAGTAATACCACTTTTCCAAGGTTTTGGGGGCAACAGATCCAATTTTGATACTTATTTCCCTGTATCACCATGGCAACCATCTCAAATCCAAGATGGCTGCTCCCCAAATTACACATGTTATGATACACGATTTCATTCTTTTGGCTATATCAAGGAGGTATAAGTAACTTATACCTCCTTGGTTATATTAGATCGATATTATAATGTTTGGACTTTTAATTATTGGAGTAATTAACTAGAATACTTGAATCACAATGTAGTTGGTTGCTTACAGTAAACAAAATCATACTTTTATAAAAATAAATGCCATTAAAGTGGCAAATAGCATGTTCCCTTTAAACTGACAAAGGCAGCCATCTTGGATTAATGTGGGTTGCCAAGGTGATACGTCAAATTAAGTATCATTAATGGATTTGTTGCCCCCTAAAACCTTGGAAAAGTTATATTTCTTGTCTTTTTAATCTTCTTGGTTCACAATATCCACGATTTTCCCTTATTTCTGGGAATATGCAAATTAGGTAAAAATTCTAATTATGCTAATTTTATGCATTGCTAGAGGTTGCCGAGGTTGCCGAGGTTGCCGAGGCGGCAACCAAGCTAAATTATCACACATTTAGAACATGATTGAGGAAAAATAACCTGTAATTACGGCTTATTAGAGGCTGTAGCCACTGAAAGTCAATAATATTCATAAATATGCAAATTAGGGGCAGCCATCTTAGATTTCAAGGTGTTGCCCATATGGCACTTACAGACGAGCACCGGAATGGAATCCTTGCCCCAAAATACCCTAGAATACTTGTTTTTTATCAATATTGTACTATTCCTAGATAGAAAATGACCCCTGACCTTATTTCACACATATGCAAATTACCTAATTAACTTGCCCATAAAAGTTGCCCAAGGTTGCCAAGGTGGCAACAAAGCTGAAATTACTTCTTAACCCTTCTAGAATATGAATCAATAAAAAAACGTTGGACTAAAGAACGTGTCCAGGTCCTAGAAACATCTACAGGACTATCTTATGTGCATATTTTCAGGTTGATCTCAGGTCTCCTTGTCGAGTCGTTGCCTTGGCAACACAAGGAAGTCATGATACCGACCAATGGGTGACGGAATACAAGATCAGCTTCAGCATGGATGGTGTGACCTTTGACACGTTCAAAGATGACGATGGATCAGATACAGTGAGTGAATATTCCAGTTGCATTGATAACTCACCAAAATACCACACTTGGTAACACAAATACATAGTAACTGTGTTGCATTGAAACAGTCATGTTGTTTTTATGTCAAGCGCTTCATTAGCATACCATTCGACTTTGCCTATTTCATATGAGGCCTACCTTTTCATGCCACTTCAACTTATGATAATAATGATAATAATTATAACGACGCTACAACCACTACTGCTGCTACTATGACTAATACTACTTCTACTACTACTACTGCTGCTGCTACTACTACTACTACTACTACTACTACTACTACTACTACTATTACTACTACTAATAATAATAATACTACAACTACTACTACTACTACTACTAGTAGTTCTAGTTCTATATTGAGTATACTGTACAAACACCTGGGTAGGTTATAACGTACAGAAACCGCCTCCTTCAATGCTGAAGATTCTTGCAGTATTTACTCTTTTGGTTGTGATTTGCAGGGTATACTAGTCAACCGGGTTAACACCCTACTCTTTTCGAGAAGTTGACTAGGTTCTTTAGCGTACATGAGGTGTGACTGTCTCATACACGGGACCTCCATGTATCGTCCTATTCGAGGGACGGAGTCTTTTCCGCGAATCCTTTACCTGCGTAGGAAGTACGGGCGGGGGAGGGCGATAACCCAGGTAGCAAGCCAACGTTGGACCAACGTCGGAAACTTGCAAACTCGTTGGAACCCGTTGGACGTTGGACAATCTCGTTGGATCAACGTTGGACCAACATCGGTAACTCGCAGTGAAAAAGAAGTTGGACAATCTCGTTGGACCAACGTTGGACCAACATCGGTAACTCGCAGTGAAATGTACGTTGGACAATCTCGTTGGACCAACGTTGGATCAACATCGTTAACTCGCAGTGAAATAGACGTTGGACAATTTCGTTGGACTAACGTTGGATCAACATCGGTAACTCGCAGTGAAAAAGACGTTGGACAATCTCGTTGGACCAACGTTGGACCAACATCGGTAACTCGCAGTGAAAAAGACGTTGGACAATCTTGTTGGACCAACATTGGACCAACATCGGTAACTCGCAGTGAAATGGACGTTGGACAATCTTGTTGGACCAACGTTGGATCAACATCGGTAACTCGCAGTGAAAAAGACGTTGGACAATCTCGTTGGACCAACGTTGGACCAACATCGGTAACTCGCAGTGAAAAAGACGTTGGACAATCTCGTTGGACCAACATTGGACCAACATCGGTAACTCGCAGTGAAATGGACGTTGGACAATCTTGTTGGACCAACGTTGGACCAACATCGGTAACTCGCAGTGAAAAAGACGTCGGACAATCTCGTTGGACCAACGTTGGACCAACATCGGTAACTCGCAGTGAAATGGACGTTGGACAATCTTGTTGGGCCAACGTTGGACCAACATCGGTAACTCGCAGTGAAAAAGACGTCGGACAATCTTGTTGGACCAACGTTGGACCAACATCGGTAACTCGCAGTGAAATGGACGTTGGACAATCTCGTTGGACCAACGTTGCACCAACATCGGTAACTTGCAGTGAAATAGTCGTTGGACAATCTCGTTGGACCAACGTTAGATCAACATCGGTAACTCGCAGTGAAAAAGACGTTGGACAATCTCGTTGGACCAACGTTGGACCAACATCAGTAACTCGCAGTGAAAAAGACGTTGGACAATCTCGTTAGCCCAACGTTGGACCAACATCGGTAGTTCGCAGTGAAATGGACGTTGTACAATCTTGTTGGACCAACGTTGGACCATCATCGGTAACTCGCAGTGAAGAAGACGTCGGACAATCTCGTTGGACCAACGTTGGACCAACATCGGTAACTCGCAGTGAAATGGACGTTGGACAATCTCGTTGGACCAACGGTGGACCAACATCGGTAACTCGCAGTGAAATTGACGTTGGACAATCTCGTTGGAGCAACGCTGGACCAACATCGGTAACTCGCAGTGAAAAAGACGTTGGACAATCTTGTTGGACCAACGTTGGATCAACATCGGTACCTCGCAGTGAAAAAGACGTTGGACAATCTCGTTGGACCAACGTTGGATCAACATCGGTAATTCGCAGTGAAAAAGACGTTGGACAATCTCGTTAGACCAACAGTAATGAGCGGACTCAAGTAGAATTACAATCATAAATAGAAGTGCGCCATCCCCGGTGAATTACCATATAGGATCGATATGTATATTATCGGGTGTCAAGAGACCATGTATGAGTTGGGCCATCGATCTACAAGCAGTTAATAAAGTAAGCTTTCAACTATACTCGTGTGCCTACTTGTATTATATTACAACATGGTGTCTGAAGTGAAAGTGACTGTATGTCTGATTCGATTCGCCATGACCTGTGTTGTAGAAATGCTAATTTGAATCCATTTTGGGAGGCGAGCTTCACGGTTGATGTGTGACCGGATATACCATCCAGAAAACGCTTTATTGAGAACTGTACTGTTCGTTATCAACGGTGCATAGCTAGTAGGAAAAAAGAGCTCCAGAAGAGGCAGAAGCGATACTATGATCAGGGTGCCAAGTCGCTGCCGGTGTTGAAGTCTGGAGAACGTGTGTACTACCAAGTGGGAAAAGAATGGAAACCTGGTGTAGTGACAACTCAAGATTCAACGCCCCGCTCGTACCACATCCAGAGTGAGAAAGGTGGGCGGTATCGCCGGAACAGACATCATCTAAAGAAGCGTCGCGCACCTGAAGGTAACATCCATGTTCCAGTAAACGAGGAAACGGAGTTCCCAGAAGCGTGCTGGAGTGAGGTGAAGCCGCCCTCGCAAGAACGTGACAGGCGCTACCCACTTCGACGTCTACTCTCAGACCCCCGGATAGATTAGATTTGTGATAGAGATGAATACCATTTAGGGCAGAATAATCCCTTGGTATCATCTAGGCGTTGGGTAGTCCACCCTGGCACTAGCACGTTAAACCATTTTGCATAAGGTAAATGTCGGTCTTACATAGGGGATGACAACCGTACGAAAGGGGCAGAATAATCCCCTGGTTCCATCTTCTGGGTGTCGGGTAGTCTACCCTGACACTCAAGTTTGTAATTTACCAGTATTTATTATTGTTATGCCAGAGTTACACATGGCATTTCGCCTACTTGTATTATATTACAACACCAACGATGGATCAACATCGGTAACTCAAAGTGAAATGGAGGTTGGACAATCTCGTTAGAGCAACGTTGGATCGACATCCATTCGGTAACCCACAGTGAAACGTTCGTTAATCCAACGAGAATCCAACATTTCACATCTGTTGTTCACTACATGTAGCTGTTATGTTAGAAAAGGTAATTTTTTTACTCGTAGCACAGGTGGTCAAAACCCCCTTGCATAATAAAAGGATTTAAAATTAGCTGCTGAAAGCAGGATGTATGCCATCGTTGGATCAACGTTGGTTCAACGTTGGATGAACGTTGGTTATTATTCATGAATATTCATGAGTGGTTATCATTGACTGCAAAAAGCATTAATAATCATGTTATTTGATTGTTCAGAATGAATCCAATGTTATTATTTACTCATTATTTGAAATATATGTAAGTTATTTATCTACAAAAACATTCTAAAGGTTTGTTTCCATGATGTATTTGTGTAAATTCTTAAAACTTTATCCAAACATTCAACTTTATCGAAATACCAACCATCAAACAAATATTAACACAGAAGCTAGGTTATATAAAGCTGAGTGGATGATGTAGATGTAGTGAGTGTAGGAATAGGAATAGGACTAGGACTAGGACTAGGACTATATGGATAGGAATAGGACTAGGAATAGGGTTAGGGTTAGTCTTAGGTAAAGGGAAAGCTAGGATAGGATGTTCTAGATATCACCAATAGGCGTGTCATATGAATATTAATTTAATTTTTTTAGTACGGTGAGACGTTGGTCCAATGTTGGACCAACGTTGGACCAACGTTGGATCAACGTTGGACCAACGTTGGAGAAATGTTGGTGAATTACGCTGGACCAACGTTGGATGCTTGTTGGAGACATGTTGGATGCTTGTTGGAGACATGTTGGATGCTTGTTGGATGAGTGTTGGAGACATGTTGGATGCTTGTTGGAAATATGGTGGATGCTTGTTGGACACATGTTGCTTTGACGTTGGATCAACGTTTGCGTACGCCCAACCAACGCTGCTCCAACGTTGGCGAATACAAAATACCAACCTTGGATCAACGTTGGAAAAGCGTTGGTCCAACGTTGACAAATGACAACTTTCCAACGATGGACCAACGTTGATCCAACGTTGGTATTTTGTTTTCGCCAACGTTGGAGCAGCGTTGTTTGGGCGTACGCAAGCAACGTTGGTCCAACGTTGCCGGACAACGTTGGACCAACGTTGCCGAAAAAATTGGACAACGTTGGTCCAACGTTGGACCAACGTTGGCTTGCTACCTGGGAACACACAACGGGAGTTAGCTCGAATTTATTGCGTGATGGAAAACGCATTGTTCGATATCCGATGGTAGGGATCGAACCGGGTACCTCTCGCGTCTAAGCCGCACGCTCTCCCGACTGAGCTAACTCGCCTCCCCTACTACTACTACTACTACTACTACTACTACTACTACTACTACTACTACTACTACTACTACTACTACTACTACTACTACTATTACTACTACTACTACTACTACTACTACTACTAATACTACTAATAATAATAATCTTACTACTACTACTACTACTACTACTACTACAACTACTACTACTACTACTACTACTACTTCTACTATACTACTACTACTACTACTACTACTACTTTGACTATACTACTACTACTACTACTAATACTACTACTATTACTACTACTACTACTACTACTACTACTACTACTTCTTCTACTAATATCAATACTACTACTAGTTTTTAGGCGTTGATTTCTTCTCGCCATTGGGGGAATGATATGTCATTTTGACCATCTTTGGCGAGGGAGCGAAGCCCGGGTTTTATGACTGAGAGGGGGGAGGGCAGTGGCGTAGCGAGGGTCAACGGATTGGGGGGGCACAACTGCGAGGGAGCCAAGCGACCAAGCCCGAGGGCGCGTAGCGCCCGAGGGGGGGGGGGGGGGGGAGGGTGTGGGAGGGGGGTGTCCCCCCCTCCCACGGTAGGGAGCTTTTGCAATTTTTTCACATGAAATAATGCAATCTGGTGCATACCCTAGCTTTTTACTAAGGGTGGGGTTTGACCCAATGACGATGCGGAGCATCGTCCACGAGCGGCGAAGCGGCGATTTTTTTTGCTATTTTGAACCCCCGTAAGTGATGTTTTCCATCTAGCTTTTTGCTAAGGGTGGGGTTTGACCCAATGACGATGCGGAGCATCGTCCACGAGCCGCAAAGCGGCGATTTTTTGCTTTTTTGAACCCCCGTAAGTGATGTTTTCCATCTAGCTTTTTGCTAAGGGTGGGGTTTGACCCAATGACGATGCGGAGCATCGTCCAAGAGCCGCGAAGCGGCGATTTTTTTTGCTATTTTGAACCCCCGTAAGTGATGTTTTCCACATCACATTTTCACTTGGCAGCCCAAGGGGGAGGGGGGGGGGGGTTAAACCCCCTAACCACCCCTCACTGGGCGTAAAAAAATGGTCAAAATTATCTATAAAAGCGGGAGGAATTCAAGATCCTAACAAGGCCCTTGGTATGATGGTCGATTTACCATGCGCTAGGAAGTTTGTTAGACCTACCTGCGCTCTATGTCTTCTGAAATGCGGTGAGCGTCGATCCTCGAGCACGGGACTGAAAATTTGCATAAAGCGCTATATTGGAAGGATTCTTCAATCTGATATAGGTGCGCTATTGCTAGTACTAGAGAATGACTGTTATGTTCTTCTTTATTATCGTCGATAACATCATTCTCATCACATATTTAATAAAACATAATAATAATGAATGATATAATTGGCTTAATGTCGGGTCGTCATTTTTTTTTTGTTTTTTTTGCCAAACGATTGGGGGGGCACGTTCCCCCCGTGCCCCCCCCCCCCCCCCCCCCCCCGTAGCTACGCCACTGGGGGAGGGGATAGGTGGGATAGATACATAGATTGCAAGCATCCTGATGGAACCCTGAATATAATCAGTCAAGGGATACCCACATTGGGAAGCTTATTGGGGGTCCAGGGGGCGAAGCCCCCGGAAGCTCATGGGATTTGTAATATCTAGAATTAAAGATGTTGTCTATATATAAATAGGAAATACAGTAATTTAACTATTGTATTGTTAGTTATATAGTTAGCTCAATTTTAGTGGGCATGGAGAGAAGTCCTGAATAAAACTATTCAATGAGTACAGGGCCGGGACTGGGTCAAATAACTTTAATGGGGGTTCCAGGGGGCGCAGCCCCCGGAAGATTTTTGATTTGGGCAGTTTAGAACTATCAAAATGTGGTTTAAAGAAGACTATAGTATCAACTTTCACATTATGAACGAGAGGGGGCAATGCTCCTTTATTTTAATGTCATTATATATTTTGTAACCCCAAATATTGGGGGGGGGGGGGGGGATAATAACACAGTCCATCCCCCCCCCCCCCCCCACAAATCCCCCCCCCCCCCCCCGTGATCGACGCCCATGTCTACTACTACTACTATTACTACTACTACTACTGCTGTACTGCTACTAATTATAATAATAAAGCCAAATAACAGTTGGGCAAAAACATCTACATTGGACAAACATTTAAAAGCCACATGATGGTGTATACCTTATCAACCACCCGTGGAGTATATTAGCCATGCTGCCAATTACTGCGCAACTAATAATGAACATTCGACCATGATTCCCATTTATACACCTGGCTAATTCATAATTCATATATTTGTTCACTTATTGATATATTAAATCAACTTACAAGATGTAATAATGAAAGTAAACGGAACCCAGTAATATGGTGGATTATTACACATACAGGCTAGTTTTCCGATTCAATAAATCATGTATTTCTTTTTCCGTCTCGGGTTTGTCAGTCATAGCTTTCATTATTGTTATGATATTACCATCGTCCCGTGTATTATGTAGCTCTACAAATGTGTATCGCGAGTGCAATATCAGACGATATTACTACTCCTCCATAGACATACACGTTATCAGATGATATTTCTACTCCTCCATAGACCTGCACGTTGAGCTGAATAATAAATATCATATCCAGCGCGGAAGTGCGCAAATTCATACGCGCGTTTATTAATGACGCAAGAATGGCTTCGCGCGTATCTAATTGTGACGTATGAATACGTGTACGCACCTCTGCTACAGTCCGCGCAAATGGCCCTTCATGGGTTGAAAATGTATAATCAGTAATTTGAGATTCAATGCATTGGTTTTCTTCACTGAACAAGACTGAGTAATATGAATGTTTTTGTTTTTAAATGTTTTGCTCTGGATAGTATATATAATAATAATAATATTGACTGGCTTGTTCTTTCGTGATATATCAGAAATATTGCATTCGCTAGGATCATATTGCACTCGTCTTCGACTCGTGCAATATGATCCTAGCGAATGCAATATTTCTGATATACCACTCAAGGCCAGTCAATATTATATAAATAAATTATGCTCAGATGTTATTAAAGAAAGGAATCGATTGAAAAATAAAGTTGTGAAATATATGTTACCACAATATTTACAGGATTATAAAGAGAAAAAAGCTGAGGGACAAAGAATTATTAGGCAAGCGAAAATAGACTTTTGGGAGAAATATTGTGCCACCATTAATAGATTCACTCCTCTTTCGGACATATGGAAGAAGATTAAGATCATTAATGGTGACGCAAAACAAAATGATAAACAAAAACATATAGTGTTGGAAAAGGATAAGGAAAAAATTGTGAAAGATGAAGAAGTAGCAGAGGAATTCTCTCAATATTTTGAAAAAAATTAGTGAAGAATCCTTTGTAGACCCTGACTCTCTTCAACAAATGGAAAAGAAAATGTATAAGTTGTATTGTGAAGAAGGTCAATTAGATAGTACATTTGTACTTGATGAGGATTTGTATGCTCTTTATGTCAGGTTTATAATAGCTTCTGACCTCACGAGCAATAAAAATTAAAGGGGTTTCTGGGACGAATGCCGACATAGGGTTTTCTATAGCTCAGTCGGTAAGAGCACCGGTCTAGCAATCCGGAGGTTTCGGGTTCGAATCCCGTTGGAATCCCATTTTCTTTGCTAATTTTTAATCACATTATATATTTCTGGTCAGTTTCTCTATATGTTTGAATTAATTATTTAAAAAAGCTGCATCACTTCGGTGATCCCTCGCATGTATCGCCAAGTTGATTTCTATCCTTCGGGTTTATGTCAGGTTTATAATAGCTTCTGACCTCAAGAGCAATGAAAATTAAGGGGTTTCTTGGGACGAATGCTGTCATAGGGATTTCTATAGCTCAGTCGGTAAGAGCACCGGTCTAGCAATCCGGAGGTCTCGGGTTCGAATCCCGTTGGAATCCCATTTTCTTTGCTCATTTGTAATCACAATATATATTTCTGGTCAGTTTCTCTATATGTTTGAATTAATTATTTTAAAAAGCTGCATCCCTTCGGTGATCCCTCGCATGTATCGCCAAGTTGATTTCTATCCTTCGGGTTTATGTCAGGTTTATAATAGCTTCTGACCTCAAGAGCAATGAAAATTAAGGGGTTTCTGGGACGAATGCTGTCATAGGGATATCTATAGCTCAGTCGGTAAGAGCACCGGTCTAGCAATCCGGAGGTCTCGGGTTCGAATCCCGTTGGAATCCCATTTTCTTTGCTCATTTTTAATCACAATATATATTTCTGGTCAGTTTCTCTATATGTTTGAATTAATTATTTTAAAAAGCTGCATCACTTCGGTGATCCCTCGCATATATCCCCAAGGTGATTTCTATCCTTCGGGTTTATGTCAGGTTTATAATAGCTTTTGACCTTACGAGCAATGAAAATTAAGGGGTTTCTGGGACGAATGCCGTCATAGGGATTTCTATAGCTCAGTCGGTAAGAGCACCGGTCTAGCAATCCGGAGGTCTCGGATTCTAATACCGTTGGAATCCCATTTTCTTTGCTCATTATTAATCACATTATATATTTCTGGTCAGTTTTTCTATATGTTTGAATTAATTATTTTAAAAAGCTGCATCACTTCGGTGATCCCTCGCATATATCCCCAAGTTGATTTCTATCCTTCGGGTTTATGTCAGGTTTATATTAGCTTCTGACCTCACGAGCAATGCAAATTAAGGGGTTTCCCATTCAGGGAATCCCATTTTCTTTGCTCATTTTTAATCACATTATATATTTCAGGTCAGTTTCTCTATATGTTTGAATTAATTAAACAAATTATGTTAGATATTACAAATAAAATGTGGAATCTAAGCGTAATACCACTAAAGTGTAAAATAACAATATTGATACCAATATTGAAAAAAGATAAAGACAACAAATCTGTTTCATCATACCGTCCAATCGCACTCTCTTCGTGCTTGTTGAAGATTTTTGAACGAATGTTGAATAAAAGATTGGAATGGTTTATTGAAAAACATAATATTCTTCCTTCATTTTTAAGTGGTTTTCGTAAAGGAAGAAGCACTCTGGATTGTATTGTTCATTTAGAAAATGATATCCAAACGCCATTTGGAAATAAAGAAAATACACTAGGGATATTTTTGGATATTGAAAAGGAATATGATAGGCTCTGGAATGATGGACTCCTTTTTAAATTGTATGAAATAGGACTGAAAGGAAAAACGTTTACATTTATTTATAATCTTGTGAAAGATCGCCCATTCCAGGTTCGTGTAGGAAAGGCTATGTCAAAGATGAGATATTTAAGGAATGGACTTCCACAGGGAGGTATACTTAGTCCCACTCTTTTTAATTTAATGTTATATGATATTGTTCAAGAAAAAATGGTAAAATTGTCACTCTATGCAGACGACTGTATTTGTTGGAAATCAGGAAAAGACATTGAAGAGATTCGTGTTACAATGCAACATTATTTACATCATTTGAATGCATGGTTTTTGAAATGGGGATTCCAAATTTCAACGACTAAAACAGTAAAGATATTGTTTTCTTATAGTAAGAAAAATATTGATATAAGTTTAAATGGAGAAAATATAAAAGATAAAGAAGAGGTTACATTTTTGGGGTTGATTTTTGATAAGAAACTTACATTGAGATCCCACATTAATGATATTTTGGAAAGATGTAAACACAAAATAAATATTTTGAAAAAATTAACAGGAACAAAATGGGGCACAAACACGAAATCTCTTTTGATAATATATCGAGCTCTCATAAGATCTTTGATTGGTTATGGCTGCCTAGCTTACGATTCGGCATCGGAAAGTTAAGAAAATGCTTTGAACTCGATACAATATCAATGTCTTAAGATTTGTACAGGTGCCCTTTCAGGCACTTCGCTACAGACATTGCAAGCAGAGACATGTGAAATGCCTCTGGATTTACGGAGAAAATTATAGACCATCCTTTGAATGAGGTTATACAGAATTGTCATGATGGCAATTTTGAAAAAAAATTACGCAAACCTTTTTGTTTTCGATTATTGGATTTGGTTACAGTAGATAAAGATGTTATACAAAAACGTGCATCTCTGCCAAATCCTCCTTGGCACATAATGATACCAAATGTTTGTAAGGATTTAAAAGAAAGTGTTGATAAAAAAAATAATATTCATAGTATAAAATTTGAAACATTAGAATATATTAATATGAAATGGTCTAGAGAGTTGCATATATTTACGGATGGTTCGAAAAATCCCCTTAATGGAAATGCATCTGCAAGCTTTTATGTTCCGAGTAAGGATATTATTGAAAAAAAGAGGCTACACAATTTTAGTTCATCATAAAAAGCTGAATTAGTTGCTATAATTGTTGCATTGAATTGGCTAAAACAATTTCATAATTTATATGTTGGAACTGTTATATTTATTGATTGTTTGAGTGCCCTAATGGCGATACGAAATTGGAAAACATGTATGCGTCAGTGAAATATTAATGAAATTAATGATTCTTAAACATGAAGGAATCCATGTATTCCTTGAGTGGATTCCCGGACATTGTGGTGTTGTAGGCAATTGCAGACCTCTCAGCGAAAAGCCCTTGGACATAGTTTTATTGAAATAGAAAATAAATTGAATGAATCAGAAGTAAATGCAATATTGTTATTATATGTTGTAAATATGTGGCAGGAAAGGTGGAATGCCTCGAACAGTGTCTTAAAGAAAGTGAAAAAATATATAAATATAAAATACATTGATACATGGTGCTCTAAAAATAGAAAAAATGAAGTATAGTTACACAGGATTCGAATGGGGTGTCTTGGACTCAATGCACATTTATATAAAATTGGTCTTAAATTATCTGGCGATTGTCAGTTTTGTAATGAAATTGAAACTTTTGAACACTTTCTTGTTGATTGTACGAAATATATCATTGAAAGGACAATGTTATTTGTAGAATTAGGAATTAATGAAAAACAAGATATATATAAGATGTTGGAAATATTCGATACAAAATTGCAAGTGGCATTGATTAATTTCATTTATAGAACTAGGAGGTTCGCTGAATAGCAGAAAAAGGATTTGTATTCAGATTATTGTAAATATTTGCTTAGCATCTCTATTATATTGTTTTAGTGTAAGTTTATTTTGTATACAATGTACTATTACTGACAAATGTATGTATTCTATGTAAAAGAGCCCACTGAAAGAGTGCTTTATTTGATTTGTGTTGAATCTTTGAAATTGATGAATATATATATTGTTTTGAATTTGGCATGCATTATTGCATTATTTGGAGCCCAACAGATTGCACCTGACACCTCATTTTCGAGCATCTGAGGGGTCTAGGCTCGGCTTGCACACATACCCTGGTATGTCACCGAGCTGAGAAGTCTGCATGATGTGCTGTGCCGGACTGACCAGATGATGCACGGTTAGGTCGGATTTGAGCGATGGACAGGCAGCATGAAGAAGGAACTCCATAAAAATGATTGAAAAAACAAAATTAAGTATTATGGCGTAAATATTAATTTTAAATGAACGCCAAAATAACAAAATTACAACAACAACAACCTGGCTAAATAGCAGCAATTACTTTACAATTATGTACATTTCGTTTCGGCTTTTCTTTACAGGTCTTTACAGGAAATTCTGATCGTGATACAGTCGTTCGGAACATATTCCCCTCCCTGCTAGTGTGCCGCTTCGTACGTGTGCTTCCTGTTTCCTGGCAAGGACACATCAGCATGAGACTAGAGCTTTACGGAAGTGGCCCTATCCAAGGTACTTGTAAACAATATGATAATAATAAGGGACTACCACTACCTGTTACATGCACTCATTACAAAGGAAAATAAATGTACATTCAAGTATGATTTAAAGGAATACAGTAAAACTGTCTAAATGTACAATACCTATCTATAAATATTGTGGTTCTCTCATAACTTTTCGTAATCATCTCACCAGTACAGTCGCTGCAATTTGGTGATCTTTCGAACTTTCCTTTCGTCAAAAAGATATTTACGATTAAAGTGTTTACAATCGGGACATCCCTTTTCAGGCATGAAGTAACATTTTATAAATCCTTAAAACTTATTTAAAACTCTAGCAGTTCTCGTTTACTCTAGATGTGATAGTCGTATCACCATTATAAGCATGGGACATGATTAAGTTTTCGGATTCCCAATGCGTTAAAAATATATTGACAGTTGAAAACTGTTCAGATATTAACCCTTTCCGTACATAATCCTAGTGGGCCCTGTATAAATATGTGGGGATCGCCACTCTAGTCAGTGAAACAGGTTGAACTGTTCACTAGATAGTCGAAACCTGTACAAAATCAGTGCAATAAGTTTGTGAAAATAGCTTTCCATTTTTGCTCATTACTCGGCCACATAACATTTATTTTAACGCGAAAGCTTCACACATTACTCAGTAGACACGTCAGATCACAGCATTACACAGTGTATTAACCATTTGTCAATATTTACCCATGCCAGCAAAGTTACTTTATCGATTGAAGGGAAATAAAAGTTCAAATTTGACAGATTAGTAGCATAAAATGATTTGTATTAATCATATAATCGATATTTAATACATTATGCAACTGGACTTGTTATTTATGGAGTAAAACAGTTTCACCACCTTTCTAGGTCCCGTTACATACATTATTATAATCAATCTAGATTTGTTTGACTAGAATATCGCATTATGTAAATAATGCCATGCAAAGTTTGCTTCATTTTTCTGTACACATGTAGGTGGGAGGGGAGGGGAGGGGCATGGAGTGGTACATTAAAGGGGAAATCAGGTTATAATGTTAAAGGGGTCCTCAGGGTGTGCTCTTAAAGGGTACCACCACCCAAAAATAATATTCTTACATATTAAAGGTAGCATCTGTAGTATTCCATTCCATCAACAAGTTCACAAAAATATGTTTCCAGAAGAAGAAAAAAATCATTGGAAAACGCATCACCATTCTAAAGCATGCGTTTATGGGTCTGAGTTTACGAGACTACATTGTCCAGAGTGAACGAATCGCCCAGGATTATATTGTCCCCAAACGTACGCGTGAATAGTATTGGCGCACTCGCAAATGTTTGGCCACTAAGGAACCAAGAAATAGTAGTGATTCCGTAAGTGGTGGAAATGAATTGCTTTGTTTATGAATTACACAACCCTTTGCAAAATGTTGGGTATCTATTTGATATCACAAAACGGTACCAAAACATATAATTATGTGTTGTTCTTTGCCTGGTGGTCCCCTTTAAACTAATCTATGTCAATGAACAGGGATATTTAGACGATAACAGGCCACGAATACGTTTAAGTCCCCTCAAGAATAATTAAGGCTTTAATTATCACGGAACTATTAAACTCAAAACTTTGACCCAGGCACTGATACGTTGGGTGATATTCATTCAAGGGATTTAGAAACATTACCTTACGTACTTGGATTTTTAGCGGTTTCCTCAAAGCTTGTTGTATTTGTATTAACAATAGAAGCGTGGAAAAGGTTTTTGTTTTTCGAATTTCTCTTTCGTTACAAATATATTTTTGAATGAAGTGTTAGGATGTTCAGCTAGCTACTTGATAGGCATTACAGTGTTCACGGTCAATGGAATTAGTAAGTGCATATTATCACCTTACTTTTTCGATCTTTACTCGGCCAACTGACATCCATTTAATAGGAGCTTTTCACACATTTCTCGGTGGACAAAACAGAACAAAACATTGTTTTAACCACACATCACATTTTGCACATGTCAACACAGTTTATAGATCCATTTTAAGTATATATATCATTTCATAGGCGTTCACAACATGAGCATTATTAATGTCTATAATGTGTTATCAATTAAGCCACAATGTCCGGTTTGCATGTTTGTCTCACACTGTATGCGTCAGGATATACTACATAACCAGTGTATCTAATGTATTTGATGTCCGTGTATTTAGGAGCTAGACTGTCAGTCAGGTGACATTTGAACAATGGGCCATTTGGCATTGTATGCATACATGAAGTCATTAATGAGAAGTATTAAGATTGAGATCGAAAACATAAAATTGTATGTTAAAGCTCTACTGACAAGAAAATCAGCTAAAAAAGGCATTTTAGCCTTTCAGAAAGACACTTTCATGTAGATTTCGAATAAAACAACTGTTTTCCACTTGGAAAATTATTTATAAATGATATGAGGACTTGAAAATTTACTTTGGAAATGCCCTCCAAAAAAATTGAGTCCGGGCGAAGAAAGATGACGTCATCGTTATGACGTCACATATAGACAATCGAAGGATCCCAGGTACTCTACTGTCATAGACGTACACGATGAGTGCATCTAATCACGTTGACAGACAGATATTATTTCGATTTTTTCAATATCTACATACATTTGTTTAAGTTTACTTGGAGGATCCACACTCAGATTCATCTGATTCTAACAGTGAGCGTGAATTAGACGAAGGATCTGGATCAGAGTCAGAATCGAGTTTTGAATTGACAGATCCTGAAGATGAAATTCCAAATGTGCGTCGGCAGCCAGTGGCAAAAATCAATAAATTCATGACAATTTCCCCATATTTGCAGACACGATTTTCATAATTCCTATTTCATTATTTGTCTCCACAAATACAACAAATATTATTGCCAAATAAAGGCGCATCCTCACTCTGAAATCGCTTCGAGGAAGTCCCCGATATGATTATAGAAACACGCACCGTATACCCAGCCCGGTCGTCCGTCCACCAGCACGCACAGGCAGGCCGGAGCGCTGCGGCTAGCGCAGGCCTAACCCTATCATCGATATCGATGAACCCTAGTAAGCGGCTTCATCCGATCGAGTCTCAAAACGCGGTCCACAAAAATGCGGTGTTTCGCACTCAAATTCATCTTTTTATGTGGCAATAAAATGACAAGCATTGATGCTTTGATGGATTTATGTAACAATATTTACGGAAATATAGTTACAGAACATTCCGAATTACCTTAGTTTTTAACAAAATATTACTTTTCCCGAAGTAAAAGATCCAAAACTCAAGTCGTTGGCGAGCGTGAGGGAGATTTTCAATAAGCGCTTGAACATAGTCAGTCAAAATCAGATCGTTTTCGATCTTTGCCAATTTCCAGGCTTCGATATCATGTAACGTGTAGTATGCATATCGTACACGTAGTCTACGCCGTTCGCAAATTGGCAACAAAACTACAAGAGAGCTTCACCTGACAGGTCCGAGTGAGTTAGAACATTACCGAAATTATCAGCGCATTTTTGTGCCGTTTTTTTCAGGTAATCGTTCTCGTATTTGTTTCAAAAGCCTTGCAAACATGTAAGTAAATTAAGAAAAAGTCTAGAATAGGTGTGATCGTAATAATCTTCCATTTTCGTTACTTTTCGGAACTTTTTAATAGTGAAACTTACAAGACAGTTGGCGCGGCAGCTAGCCCGCTAGAGCATAACCTGTCTCGCGGCGCGGGGCCGCCGACACTCTGGCAGACCTTCAAGTGCTCGCTGCACACAACGCTCCGATCGCTAGGTCCTTCCCATTCGGTCCTCGTTAATTTAACTTTTGAGGTCTAAATCCGCCTCATATGTGGATCCTTAGGAAAACGGTGCAGGCTAATCCTTTCCTTAGATGTGTTGCTGCATCCTGCTACAATGCATTTCTGAGGCAAGTTCAGTTAATCCTCAATTTCCAAGCAAATACGAGTTTGTTTTACTAGCAAGTCAAAGTTTTTGCATTGAACCCCGTTGCAGACAATTCTCGTACTTCCGTATTTAGGTCTATATGTGACGTCATGACTCGATGAGGTCATCGCTCCGCAATAAGTAACTTTTTTAGGAGTATGGAACGCGGACGCGAAAAAGAGCCAACATTTTGCATGAAATTTTCCTTTATTGCCCAACTTAAGGTTATTTTTGAAAAAAAGAATGTGGTATTTCAATATAGGCACATATTAAAAGCTATAAACCTGAATCGAAGCCGGGATTTCACGAACCCTTTAATATAAATGTTCTTAACAACCACAATCAATGTCGCGTTGTTTGAAAGACCGGCCACTTGGACTTGAATCTAATGCCCTCCCTGATTGGAGTATGACGGCGTCGACTGAGAACGATGGACATCATTCGGCAAGACGTGGACGGTTGAATGCGGTTCGTTCTGATAAAGAGAAGGGAGCCTGGAGCGCACGCGTGAATGACACAAACCAATGGATCCAGGTAAGATTATGTACTCATATACATCTGTATGAAACCTTTGAATGTAAAACAGTAGCATAGCGTAATTCAGAATAATGTTTAATAAAATACGTGCTTACTTTTTGTCATATGTCACAGTCCACCGAAATGTATTGAATGTATTACACTGTTGGTCATAAAGTTGGATTTTGTTTTGTTTAGATCAAATTTTATTAGTTGTCCTTATTTTTTGCGCCTAATGAACCATTTTAGACTAATCTTTCCCTCTCCAAAGCGTATGTCCAACAAATCATCAGTATCCTTTCTCAGTGTTGGCTGTACAAGTTTCAACCAAAATTGGCGCAGAGGCTCTCAAGGCCAAACTCCGTCCGACGCCATTGGCTACACGCCATATGATGCATGTGCTCCACCAGGAAGGGGTATCAACAAACAATGTCCACTTTTTCGTTGGAACATCGCAGTTTTTGGTCTGTGAAATCCTCAGATGTATTCGAGAGGAGAGTCACTTAAAGCTACGGGAATCTTTAGGACGTCCACGATTGACCACCAGGATAATTGATCGCAAATTTCTTAACCTGTGCCGTAGAAACCGGAAATGCCAAAATGGAGCCTTCGCATTTTGCGATCATGTATCCTGGTGGTCAATCGCGGACGCTCTAGAGATTCCTGTAGCTTTAATTGACCCTCCTCTCGATGACGTCTGAGAATTTTACAGACCGTAAACTGCGATGTTCCAACGAAATAGTGGACATTGCTTGTTGACACTCCTTCCTGGTGGAGCACGATAATCGTTTTGCGTGTAGCCCACGGCGTTGTACGGAGTATGGCCTAGAGAGCATTTGTGCCAATTTTGGTCAAAAATTGTACAGCCATCCATGAGAAATGACACATAATGATGAATTGTTGGACACACGCTTTAGAGAGGGAAAGGTGCTAATCATCAAAGGTCCTGCCTTTCAAAGCC
>JBAMJV010013031.1:0-46758 GCA_037951105.1 Echinarachnius parma
GGCAGTCCCTCTTTTAACGTCTGAACAGTTTCCAGTTGACGGATGGGGATGAATGTAACACACACAAACAAATCAGATCGAACAGCCCCGGAATTTGGATTCTACGAATGAAAAAAACGAATGCGTCCCCCCATCAAACTATATATCAGTCAAGAATGAAGTTTAACTTATTTAGCGTAATATTACAACAATATTGCACTTATTCTTGTGAAGGTATTGTGAAGCCGACATTTGTAAAGGTATGTCACGGAAAAAGATCTAAAAAATGAAGAATATATAATTACATGTAGTCAGTTTAAGCGAGGTTTGGTTATTTTGATTAGTAATCGCTTACCCACTGTTATTCATGCGCGGGTCACGTAGCTAGCGCGGTCACATAGGGGTCACGCATAGCGCTGTAGCGTTCCGTGGAATCCGTGAGCGAACTTTCTCGACGGGTGATGCACGTTTCATGCACAATTAACCGTTGGACGATGGTTTATTAGATTTAGGTCTATAACTCCACGAAGAAGAGATTTCAAGCCCTAATTTTTTCAGGCATGCTATTAAATGACATTTTCTTTCATACAAAACAATAACCTCGCAACTTTTGAAATTTGGCTTGCAAAGGGGAATGTCCCTTTAAGCGGTCTCGACCATCATAACCGATGGTCCATGCCACAACTTAACAAGTGGCCTCGGTCTCGACCTCGAACATTTTTGACAGATCTTGGTCTGGGCCTCGAAAATTGTTGAATGATCTCGTACTCGGCTTCAAGAATTCTTGACTGACACCCCCCTCGAAAATACTTAACGGACACCCCCCCTCGAACAATTTTGACCGACCGCCCCTCGAAAATTGTTGACGGACATCCCTCTTCGAAAATGTTTGACGGACACCCTCCTCCCCCTGATATAAAATAATTGACTTTGTCAAGCTCTGTTTAAACGATGTAATTGCTGTATTATTTTGTTGTTGACATTTTTGTATGATGTTGTTATATAATATACTACTACTACTACTACTACTACTACTACTACTACTACTACTACTACTACTACTACTACTACTACTACTACTACTACTCTTACTACTACTACTACTACTACTACTACTACTACTACTACTACTACTACTACTAATACTAATACTAATACTACTAATACTACTACTACTACTACTACTACTACTACTACTACTACTACTACTACTACTACTACTACCTAAACAAACTCGTGTCACTGCAACATTTATTGCCTTTGTATCTCATTACAGATTTCCAATGTTAC
This sequence comes from Echinarachnius parma, assembly GCA_037951105.1. Classification (NCBI taxonomy): domain Eukaryota; kingdom Metazoa; phylum Echinodermata; class Echinoidea; order Clypeasteroida; family Echinarachniidae; genus Echinarachnius; species Echinarachnius parma. The sequence goes on from JBAMJV010013031.1 coordinate 1,270, forward strand.
TTCACTTTATTTTACGCATGCAATTTTATCCCGGACGATGATGACAATGGTAACTGGTTCAAGACGAGGTATCCTTTGCCGAGTAAGACATAATAATTCAAATCGATATAATTGTTGTCATTTTGTTGATATAGGCCTAGTATAGTCATCGTGGTAACTCTGATGGATTTAATAATATTTACATTCCATTATAATACTGTCTAGGAAATAAACACACACTATGATGGTAACATTGCAAAACCACTCAAATATACATGTGAATTTCCAATTACAACTTTTACTTTGTCATAAGTGTGAATTGGTGTGAACTATTTGATTTCTAAAATGTTGGTCTAGCCATTGTATTTGTGTTAATATGATTGCGTAAATACAGAGATCAACATTTGCAGCATATTTTGAGGACATGCACGAAAACCAGACAATGTGCATTGCAGAAAAGAATATTCAATAATTAATCTGATGCTTTGTGCGAGATTTAGCGTTACTCATTATGGAAGACATATTTAAAGGAAATATTCCGTTTTATATTTATGGACATTACAAGTTGGTTAACTGACTGTACATTCTTACATGAGAAGACGGATGGAGAGATAAAACAAAGAAATAGGCCTACCATTATTGACTCAAATGCTTTCATCACCAGACGAATTACAAGGTATGCATATTGAATATAAACTGTTTACATGATCTTGATAAAACCAAAAATATCTTACACGAAATAAATTGACATGTCCTGAATAGTATCATAATATAGATATTGCATACATACTTTAATTTACATGATTTTCTTGTTTTCTTCATGCAGATAACTATTATTATCCATTCTTTTCGAGGCCAAGTTCTGCAAATAACACAGTGAAGTGTTATTTACCCGACTTCCAATCACGGGCGGGGACAATGACGTTCAGGTACTGGGCGGATGCCAACGGTCATCTGGAGGTTTCGGTGTGCGCAGACGGCTCTGACGTGCGTTCGTTCAATGACACATCAGATGACTGGACGAACGTGCAAATAAATATTACTTGCAGTTCATTGATGAAAGTAAGCTTACATTATACCGTCCTATTCAAAACTGTAAATAATCTAGATTGACAGTATGATATGTACATATAATATCTACATTATTAGCCCGACTCTTCACCAGTGCTAAAAGTACAGAAATTATCTCTCAGTAAACCAGTTAAACCGTTCACATCTTATTATTTGCAATGTTACGATTTCCCGTCCATGCAGATACTTTCCGCATACAATTCGATGAACTAATTAATATTCAAAGCACATGAAAATACGCGTTTTGTACGCATTGATGCATTTTGTAGAACTTTGTTTTGTCATTGAGAGGATGACTGTGTTAATTTCAAAATGGTTATACATTATTATCTTTGTACAGTTGAATATGATGTTCCATCCAAAATGCAGTGTTGAAAAAGTGCAAAGTTTGTTTGTGCAGAAAGATGTAAAAGATATTTAGAGTCAATATTAATATGATAACGGGTTTGCCTTTTATCTTATTTCTTTTCAGTGTCGTAAAAAATGGTCGCAAGACGGGGGGAAATGTGTTGAATATATGAAATTCTTTCCCTATACACTACCATATTCTTCAATTTGTTTTGTAAATGTTGTAAAATAATGTTTGTAATTTAATTATTGTAAATCTCTTGTTCATGTTGTTGGAAAATAAACTTGAAACTTGATTCTACTCGAGTGGGGAATATGAACAAAATAACTTCAGGAATACTATCATTCATATTTGTATATGGATTTCCCGCTCATTCGTACCCTGTTCCTTGCCCCCCCCCCCCCCCCCCCCCCCCCCCCCCTCGTACCATTTGCTTCCCCGTGTTGCTGATCTAAGTAATGCCACTGTCACTTAAAATCTTCCAGATATCTCTCACGGCAGTACAAGACAGCGATGACGCACCAACCATACAAGTCGATGATATTGAAGTTTTTGAAATATTTCCACCAAGTACAACAACAACAACAAGTTTTGTCCGACATCAACTCAGCACCCATCTTCGATTACGACATCACCTACAGGAACAACCAAGCATACTGGATCGGGAGAAAGTCAAAGTGGTAGGTATTCATTTTAAAGGGATACATCACCAACAAATGATCTTTGATGAAATAGATGGATATAGATAAATGGTATTTTATTGATTTAATGATCCGCAGTTTTACACCTGAATTGCACATGAATGACAAGATTATACACTTGGACAAATGACAGTACTTTTAGTTAAGAATTATTACAACATTTATGTTATTGCTACGGAGATATCATACATTATACAATTCAAATTGAAATTGTCTAAAAGAGACAACTACTTTTTTGTAATCGATTTCATCCACTCAAAATTATCCATTAAAGGAACTACATCGTCTAGATGGCCTAATTTTCACAATTAAGCTCTCTATACGTACTTTTCCCTCAATAAATAGAATTTGGCAGTCATTTCCCATGAAATCAATCAATTTTGGGTTAATTAGTAAATATCTAATTGTCCTGGGAACGCCCACTTTTTAATCGCCAAATTGTGACGTCATCTAAAGAACGGACTAATGAACTAAATTCTGTAGATGACGTAAGCCAATGAATTGTCAATCACATGTCAATCACGCTGCCGATTCTGGACCCTAAATGTGGGTGGGTCGTAAACTGGCTGCTAAGTGAGATTTGGCATCAGAAAATTTGTCCAACATCACTACTGTGTTTATTTTCATGGATTTTTTTTCGGCAGACCTATTTTATAAGTCATCAACTATGGAGTAAGTCTCAAAGTACGTTGTATTCTTTAGTTCCTTTAGCTTTTTTTCAAAATCACTTGGAGCTCTCACACTCTTGAACCTTGCTGTCTAGTTTGCTAACAATACCAGAATAATGAAAATTGAAATGCGTTCCGGAACGCTTTTCGATTGTAGTAAAAATCGAAGGGCATGCATTAGTAGTGATACTCAGATTATGACATTAATTTGATTGGTTATATTAGGTAAACAAGTTCCTTTTCTATATTTAACTATCACACATAATTCAGAAGAATCTTACACTAATATGTTTGTACACGGCTAGATTATTAGCATGAACAAAGATCACTTTCGTGTCATAATTATGCTTAAATATTAGGCATGCTTAGGCATGCTGCTGTGAAAATTACGCATTTGTTGACATTCACTCTGATAACTATCAGTTATCTTTCACATCAATATGAAATGTTCTTCTATTTTTCAACTACTAAGAATTTACATTTTCTCGTTAAATTCATGTACAGATAAGAATGCGGTCGTAATACCAGCTACCGTTGTCCCGATCGTCCTAGTCATCATCGCCATTGCAGTCTTCTTCGTAGTTACACATCGCAGGTACAGTACATCGTCAAAGTCCAATTCTTCAAAACCTCAAACAACCTAAAAAAAAACTCAGTGGCGTAGCGTTGTCGCACTGAGTGGGGGGGGGGGGGGGGGGGACGCGAATTAATGAGGGCACACATCATGTATGTCTTTAGTTTCCACAGATTTTCGCCAATTTGTTTTTTTCCTACAAATTATATGGGGCACGTTCATCCATGCCCCCAGGAGCTACGCCTGACTCCCTTTATCCTAATCATAATGTATAATCTGCAAAACTACACATTGTTTAACGCACAAAATGTGTTCAGCTGGGACTCTAAGAATATAATATAAAGTAAACATTGCTAAAGGTGACGGCGTTCATAGTTTCCATGCAGCGTTTGTCCCGGTCCGTCCCGATGACTGTGACACCAACTCTACCGATCTCTATCTGTATTGAATCAATGTGAAATATTGGGAAAGCGCAATGTATTCTTTAAAACGGATAAGAGACAATGTGAGGTGATCTTGCACACTTATATAGCCATACTGGAATGAACAAAGTGTGCCACAGTGTGATCACTCTGTGATTTACAGTATGGACCACAGTGTGAATACACTATGTAGACCATGTTAATTGGAGCGTTTTAACAGTGTGAACACTGATCACACTGTGAACACCCTATGAACACACTGTGGCACACTATTTTACACAGTGTGAACGTAGGAAACTTCAAACTGTGGTGACATTCAATGTGCTCACAGCGTGTTCATAGTGTGTGATCACAGTTTGTTCACAGTGTGGTGAGTGTTCACACTGTTAAAACGCTCAAACTTAACCAAGTCTACACAGTATGTTCATACCGTGGGCCATTGTGAACCACTGTGTTTCTTTCAGTTAGGGTATTTTGGTAATAATTAATTAATAACATCTAACTTGTCTAATTATATGGCGAAATATGTTTGATGAAGTTTGTGTCGTCATCAATGTTTTCACTTTGGCAGACATCACTTAGGGAATGTCAGTGTTAAGGGGCCATAGGCCAACCATTATTATCTCAAGAAGTAACGCAATTTTGATGTTTTCCTCCAATGTTTTATGTTTCAACATATAGAAGAAGAGCGTCAAAAGAAACGCCCAACCTCCAGGAGCGACAGGAATCTCAGACAGACAACACATACGCCAATGCAGCATTCTCACCCGAAATTCCAAATCCCGTGCAACCACCATATCCACCAGACTTGCTTCAAGAGCTGGAAAGATCTCCAATGCCGTTGACAACGTCGGGGGTTCCTCAGCTAGCAACAGTCCGACAGGAAACGCAGAATACAGTTATACGAAAGCCCTTCCGGGTAACGTGGGAGACGACAGTGAACTGAAAGACCACTCACATCAGCCACTAAAGCTCAAAGGAGATGGCGACCAAAGGAATCAGAATGTCCGCAATGAACAACAAAAAGTGTCGCGTCGCATAACTGCGAACCTGATGATAATGATTACAACGTCCTTGAACCAACAACCGGAATCTCACTATCATCCAGGTCAGAAGGCAGTGGTCAAACCCACAATTTCTGAGGATGATGCTTACCAGCATCTCGATCACGATGGTAGCACACCAGCTGCACACCCGGACAGCGGATATGGGGTTGTAACTACCGAATCGCAAGGCGAAGGGATATACAACGTGCTTGATCACGGTGAAGTCTCGTTGGAGGTCAACGGCGCAAGGAAACCGCAAGTCGATTTTGGGAAGGGTGCGCAAAACGAGGTCGACAGTGAGTACAACACTCTTGGTCCCGTAGATGAGGCGATCGACAATTTCCTCTACTCGCTGACAACCATGACAGCGGTGCGTATGTGTTCTCGAACAGAATCATGAAACCGTGACTGGTCATGCTAGTGGTTCCAGTAACACGTACGAAGTACTTCACCAATCTTCAAAGACAACGACTGATGAGTAACCAGAAGGCAGACCTCGCAAGATGACGACAAGCCTGCTGTTGATGACTACAATGTCCACACCACGCCAGGAAGGAAGTAGCGGACTAACACCAGTACAAGCTCTCTTCGCAAAGGACCAGTCATATCCACAAGGAGCCACCAACATCGAGGACTACAACCTCCCTTCACTCCGGCAAAGAGCTAGGGGACTACTATCAATAACCAATACCCCTCCGCAAAGGACCATCTTGAAAAGTCTTCTCAGCAAGGTGCCCCAGATGTTGAAGACTACAACATCCTTCACTCTGGAAAGAGGGTTGGCGACTACCACAGTATCAAGTGCCTGATCATCCTAGAGACAGCGACGACGTTATTATTCTGCAATAAACGAACAGAATGCAACAGGCAATGGAGCGGCTCAGCATGAACCGATCTACAGCGATGAAGTTTACCTCTGACTTCAACAATTAACCCATTGCCTACTGGAACATGCTCGTGCTAAATAATAGGCATAACAAATATTCATACTCCTAACACAACCCTAATTATATAAAATAAACTGTGTACGTAAAGTGCGATGGATCACGCGAAGTGTTACACCATTCATTCTTATAATGTAAATTCTGACTAGCACTAGCAGTGAGAGGGGTTTCATAGGGGAAATGCCGCCATAAGTCTAGAGCTATTGGATCCATGTACTGAGCATACGGTCTAGCAATCGGGGTAGGGTGGTGGTGTGAGCGGGGAGGGGGGGTGGGGGGGGGGGGTAGCATGTGCACCCCGTCGTCTTGACAAAAACAATTACAAACATAATAGTACAAATAAAGACTGTAGGGCAAAAATACCTCGATACACGACACCCCTTTAGACCTCCTCCGCATGTTGTTTCTCCGCAATTTACATTATTGATACAAAAACAAACAAACAAGTCAAAGATTTCACGACGTCGGCCAAATGCTCTCATGGGCGAGAAATATGACTGCAGATGAATTAAGAAAATGGAGTCTACGTTGTACACAATTTATCATACAAATTTTGTAAAGCCGCTCGCCCCCAAATATGTTGAATTATTATATCTTTCTTGTTACTGATTAATGGCATCATGTTTTTTGTTTACATTATGTTCTGTTGTTGTAAACATTGAAATGTCATTATGCACATTTGTAATGATACGAATAATACATAATTCTCATTATCATTCATAACGGCGATGTCCATTGCTTATTGCTGTGTATACTTTGTTATGTTGAATTAGCCATTGGTTTTTCTTATGTTTTACATGTTTTATAAATCCTTTGAACTAAAAATGCAGCATTTTATTTTGCCGTTTAGACGAAAAGCAATGGCTTGTTTGGGCTTCGGGCACACACTTTGCATGCACGCTTACGTATGATTGTTGAGGTAATTGTTAATAATGCTTTTGATGTGATTGATTCCTTGAGGTATACCCATTGATACGATTATCACCACTGTGTATTCCAATAACTTTGTACTTATTAATAATAATTTACAATCATATTACTTTTATACGTCCTTGCATTTTAATGTCTTGAAATAGTAACCATTTACTTACGCCATCAACGACTGTCGCTGAAAGTGATAACCACAAATTGCTGCAGATGTTGATAATTTTACTTATGTATTATCAAAATTTCAAAATTTGGGTAATTAAAAGTCAAAAAGAAGCATTCGGAAAATAATAAATTGCATTAATTTTTACCAAACTCATTGACAAATATTGTTCAAAATAATGATATAAAAGAAGGCTTATACTAACACATTCTGAATGTTTATTTCGTCAAATACGTCAAGTTGAGAGTTCACGCCCGCCGCTGAGATTGGGTCAAATTTATCACCTTGTTTGCCCGTCTTCTATTCGCCATACCCGTGGCTACAAGCTCGAATTCGGTTTGCATGTGATTTACACATGGTGCATTATGCGGATTATTGAATCTGTAGTAATAAGTTTTATCATTTGTGTCAAACTCTTTACATTAACAGATTAGTTGGTGTTAAAATCGTATATATTTCATTTTGGTGTGTGGGTGTTTCCCAATACTGCTATTTGGCTTTAAGCCAGAATTCGATGTGTTTGTTTGCTTGATTATTTCGTTGGGAAAATATGATGCCTCTTAATACAATCATGACCCTGCATTTTTGTATTTTTTTCTTTGTATGTCGTATCGTATTCTGTTATATGTGTATGACTCATGCCCAACAGGTGGCAGTGTGTGTATGTGTGTGTGTGCGTGTGTGTGTGCGTGCGTGTGTGTGTGTGTATGTGTGTGTGTGTGTGTGTGTGTGTGTGTGTGTGTGTGTGTGTGTGTGCGTGTTTGTGTGTGTGTGTGTGTGTGTGTTTGTGTGTGTGTGTGACAGAGTGTGTGTGCGTGTGTGAGTGTGACACAAACTAGTATTTAACCGAATGACAATGAGCAATTTGGCAAGAAACCCTCATACGGTAGAGTAGGGGCCAAGGGGGCAGAGCCACCATTAGCTTTTCGGATTTAGCTGTTTAGAACTGTTACGACTATTATAAGTTCACATTGCAAGCACCCTGATGGAATTCTGAATGGAATCAATCAAGGTATACCCATATGGGCGTCCACGGGGCAGAGCCCCTGGAAGCATTTGGAGTTTCGATATCCAGAACTAAATATTGTGTTCCTTTAAAGGGACTTAGTAACATTGTCCAAATCCTCAAACTCCAATTGAAAATCTAGCGGTTCCCTTATACTTTGTTGTATTCTTATTAACAACAAAAGCATGAGACAGGTTTCGGTTTTTCAAATTTCCTTTTCGTTAAAAAGATATTTACGATTGAAGTGTTCAGATTTCAAATTATCCAAAGGATCGTCAGAAATTTTCACGCAACACCCAGTGGACATATCAGATAACAACAATATACATTGTATCAACCACTCATCGCTTTTTGCACATGTCAACAAAGTTTCTAGATCCCTTTAATGTTATGATTTATGTTGAGATTTGTTGTATTATTTTTATGGTTGAATAAATGAAATGAAATGAAATGTCCATTCATTTAGATTTTGTTTTTGTATTTCTGAACCCCCCAAAAGAGGGGGGGGGGGGGGGGGGAAATAACCTCCCACCTCCTATCTCCCACCTCAAATATTGTGAGAGGGGGAATATCCCCCAACCCCCCCGTAATCGACCCCCATGGTGTGTTTTTGTGCGTGTTTCTGTGTTGTAAGTATTTGTGCATTGTTTTGAAAGAAACTTTGTAAAGCCTTGACTGACGTCTTATATATGAAAATGGCTCCCCTTCCAAGTGCTCTCGTGTTTGTGACATTTTATTTAAGTAGTCAATCATATCTTTAAATTTCCTTCACAAATGTATATTCTGTACGTTATGTTTAATCATGTATCACTGTATATTCTTGGCATTCTGAAGCGAAGTGAATTATAGTGAACTTAACTGGACAATACAAGAGTGCTAGCAGGAGACATAAAACAAGAATATTCTATTTATTCTGCAATCATAATTGCGAAGTCCATTTAAAAAAAAACATAACACCTGATACTAAAGGACCCACTTACCTAAAGCAAATAATGACGACAAAACACTTGGAATCGCGGCCTCAAGACTTGGTTAACACGATTACAACAAAAAGAAATCATGATAATTTAGCCCACCACTTCCTCACCGGTAACCATGGTAACGTCACGTTCGCACTGATGGAAAACAATCATAACTTTTTTCTAGCACGTCTTCCGTAATGTGCTGAGATGCATTGCGCGGAAATCGTAAGATTTATCATGTTCTTAGAACTAAGTGCATATCATGTACTGATCTTCACGTTCTTTCGCATATAACAGGTTTATGTGAGCATGGAGGAAATATTACCATGATAACGATTTCTATATAGAACCTATTAGTGCAGTTCTTTTTCTGATCTTCATGTTCTCCGGCATGTAAAATGTATACCTCGTTGCTGACTTTTGCCATTTTGATATGGTTCATCGGTGCATCGTCGTCACAAGGCCCAGGTAAGCTTTGGACATGTTTGGGGAGTAAAATAATGTGAACAAATAGGAATATTTTGATTACCGCTTGGCAAGAGTGGTCGTGAAATATTAAGCGTCACGTTAACGATGTAAGATAATAAGCATGTGACCTGTTAAAAATATAACCCTTATAAAGCCACCAAATGCAAGGCTGAGAAAATAGAGAAAATAATTGACTTTGTCAATGCTCTGTATATAAAGTATGTACTTGCTGTTTGTTGTTGTTGACATTTGTGTATAATGTTATATAAGCTACTACTACTCCTACTACTACTACTACTACTACTACTACTACTACTACTACTACTACTACTACTACTACTTCTACTACTTCTACTACTCCTACTGCTACTACTACTACTACTACTTCTACTACTACTACTACTACTACTACTACTACTACTACTACTACTACTACTACTACTACTACCGCTACCACTACTACTACTACTATTACTTTTACTACTACTTCTACCACAAAAACAAACTCGTGTCATAACAACATTGTCTTTGTACTTCATTACAGATGATCAATGTGGCTTCAATGATTACGTATGCAAAATTAACCAGGACGATGATGACAAGGGTGACTGGTTGAGGACCCGGTTGTCACCTTTTCATCGTGAGACATTTAAATCGATATGTTGTCATTTTTTTAAATATAGGCCTAGTTTAGTAATCGTGGTAGCTTTTCGTAATGCTTTTCGTAATGCATTTAACATTATTAAACTCTGTTTTATAATGTCTTGGAAACACTCACACATTCTGACGGAAACCTTTCAAAATTACTGAAATATGAATAATAATTTATGATTATAGATTTTTTTGTTGTAAAGGTATGTTCAGCCTTGCCATAGTGAAATGGGGAAACATTTGCACACCAAAAAACATCAAACCTTATCTCAAAATGTATCTCCTAAAAATATACATGTACATATATGTGTGGATACGTTTATCATCGCATCTATTTTGATTTCTAAAAGTTTGGTCTTGTCTTTGCATGTTTGTTTACATGATTGTGTACAAATTTGCAGATTATTTTGTTCGAGGACATGCACGTAAACCATACGATGTATATTACAGAGAAAGACAATTCAATATAACGCGATGCATATTTTGTGCGAGAATTATCATTACTCATTATAGAGGACACTGAAGTATAATTATGTTTTTTAAAGGAAATATTCACTTGTTTGTATATTTATGGGCAATACAAGTTTGTCTACTGATAAGTACATTATAAGTATGAGAAGATAGATGGGGAGATAAAAACAAAGAAATACCATTAATGACTCATGTTATCATAATAAAGAGGTTACATTAATACTTTCATTTTCATGATCATGTGTTTTCTTCCTGCAGGGAACAATTATTATTATGCATCCTTTTCGGGGCGAAGTTCTGCAAATGACACAGTGAAGGGTTATTTACCCGCCTTCCAATCACGGGCGGGGACAATGTCGTTTAAGTACAGGGCGGATGCCAACGGTCACCTGAACGTGTCAGTGTGCGCAGACGGCTCTGACGTGCGTTCGTTCCCGGACACATCATATTTCTGGACGAACGTTGAAATAGATGTTAGGTGCAGTTCATCAATGCAGGTATTAAAGCTGATTATCCCAGTCACTATTCAAGGTTGTGAATTTTATAGAACCGAAATATGTAACTTAATACGGTTTCATCCAGGTTAGCCTCTTCAGTGTTTTTGCACTGTGCTCCTAGACATGCCAGAGAGCCCTGCTTCTAAATAATTACCTAGGTTATCCAATACACATCCACACTCAATCCAGCTGCACCTTTTCCATTCCCTAGGGAGCTTCTAGTCACTACTACTTAAGTAATGCATACATTCGTTACTCACACACTAAATTAGTAGTATTATTATTAATATTATTATTATTATTGTCATTATCATTATTATTATTATTATTATTATTATTATTATTATTATTAGTAGTAGTAGTATTATCAATACTATTATTATTATTATTATTATATATTTTTAAAATTATCATTACTATTATTAGCGTTATTATCGATAATATTATTACTATCATTATTACTATTTTTTTCAGATATCTCTTACGGCAGTGCAAGACCACATAAGCAACGCACCAAACATAGGAGTGGAGGATATTAAAGTTTATCGAATATTTCCACCAAGTTCAACATCAGGTTAGCCTCTTTGCTTATTTCCTATAATTAGAAACATTTGGTTAAAATGATTTGTTATACAGGATAATAACTGTCCAGTTCAGCAATAGATTGGAATTTGTTTGCAATTGTTTAATATGATTCAAAGATTTGAGAGATAGTATTACAGTGTTTACATTTATTATCTAAGATTTTGATTACAACTTGAAAACATGATTTTAGTGTTAGTTTATAATTCTTTTCACATGATATACAGAGTGCCCCCCCAAAAAAAACAAAAACAAAAAACAACAAAACGGAACGGGCCACTTCCAAAAATGTAGTAACAAAATAATTATGTCCATCGAATAGGGTGCCTTTTCCAAAGAAAAAGGATACTGTCATTTTTGTCGTGTAGTTTTTGTTTTAGGGCGCTGTGAGTGACACCATGTCAGGTTCGCATTTTTGTCAATCTTTACCAAGTCAGTGCCTGATAAATCGCACTTCGTGCCCGTCATAGTATCGAACAACTATGCCCATACTCCCGGCACACAGCTCGATGCACACGAATGGCGCGCGTATTGCTCGTTGATCGATGGACATAATCATTTTGTTACTATATTTTGGGAAGTGCCCCGTTTCGTTTTTTTGGGGCCACCCTTTATATACATTACATTTTCCAAACAATCTATACGATTTTACTCCAAACAGTCTGCATAAAGTTTATAACTTAATTCCCCATTACCATTTAAATATTTATTTACATTATGGAGGTATTCCTCAATCAATGGCTTCAAAGGGGTACTTACAATGGAACCCGGGTAATGTTTTGTTTTTACATTGAGAAGCTGGGGTGAAGGATTATTATGTAAAAGTTGGAGTAAAAAAAAAGCATAAAGGGGAAATCTGTGTATAAATAAAGAAATGCTTAAGTTCTGCTAACGATTCTTGCTTCAAATTTGGCGCCCTCTCTCATTTGCATACTGTGACTACTTCAGGCCTTTGGAAAAATTTGGCTTGTAGCCTGATGGCACATGGAAATTGATAACTTAGTGCCTGTATCATGGACTTTTGTTCAGCATAGTGTATTCTTGTTGCTTCTATTATAGAAAATATTAGTATATTGCTTTGATGAGTTGAGATAGTCATATCATATAGTGGTATGCACATCATACTTCTAAAGTACTTTAACCTTATACATGCATGTGGTTAATGTTCACCGTAGATGGTTATGTTAATCGTACAGTTGTAAGTAAGAATATAGTGTTGTTATAGATAAGGTTGTAGTTCAGCTTGCTATACATTGTATAAGATAAGTTTTTTTTGTTTTATTATACTCATGTTTGTATACTCTTTCCTTTATATCCATATCATGTAACCTATATGTTCTATGGACCTCTGCCATGTGCAGTTGTGTCTGAAATAACGTTACTTTCGAATTGAATTGAATTGAATTGAATTGTACATTATACAGTGCGAGAAAAACAAACGCAACCGGACTTTGATAGCTTATAAATCGACCATTCCAAACATGTATATGTTCATATTGGTATCAAGTTAAAGACTGGGAAATTACCTTTAAGAAGATATATCATACATTTGATCACTTAACATTTCACCGAGCACGAGCACGATCTCGTTATCCAAAGTCATGCAAAAATTACTTGTGAAGCGTGAAGTGATTATAGTGTATGAGTTATTGTTTTAAACGCAATGTCCCAAGCTTTAATATTTTAGAATGGTGGATTTATAAGCAGTGCTATTAAAGTCCGGTTTCGTTTTGTTTTACTCACACTGTACAGTATGTCCGAACACGGGCCTCCACCCTACATACCCTAAAATCTCTTTCGAACCGCCTTTGGCGAATTATGCATATTTGTTATTTACATAATTGGTACTCACAGCACTGCCCACCATGTCCATGTCTACGATAAAAATTAAAACAACCCGACCAACTGAAAGCTTCGCACCAACATCGACATCATCTCTGCCTTCAACTTCGACTTGGAGTTCCTCGTGGTCTACTACTTCGAATACGCCATCATTCACTGGAACAATAAAGCAGACTGGTTTAGCAGATGGACAAAATGGTAGGTTTGTCTTATTAAAGGGATAGAACAACAACAAATAAATATTTGATTAAGCATAGAGACTAGTTTGAGTGTTCCCATACAATGATGTTACCAGAACGAGGTTTTCCAAACCTGTCATCGATCGTCATGACATTTCTCATGTTCGGTTAATGACATTTAATCAGGAAAATGCTGGATTTTGTGTTATTCATCCATAACAAATAAATTGATTGATTGATTGATTGATTCATTCATTCATATCGTTATTAAAACAATGTAATACTTGTTTGTAGTTCAAATGAAGTATTTATTAACTCGACAAACTTCATCAGTCTTTGTTTATAGCTTTGACCTGTTTTACCTGTTAATATCCACATTGCTTTTCCATGTTTTCTACATTTTCCAAATGTTGTCCTTTCTTTCTTGGCATTAAGGTACGGTCATAATATCGGCTTTCGTTGGAGCGATCGGACTCCTAGTAATCATTGCTATTGCAGTCTTCTTCGTAGTTACGCGTCACAGGTAATGTCAGTAGATGTCTTTAGTTATGACTCTATTCTATCAAATCAAGTTTAGGTGTGTATCGATGTCGTTCCGTGTCTCTAAACGTACGCATGTATATAATTGGCGCACTCGCAATCGGTTGGCGCTTACGGAACCAAAGGCCCTGGTGGTTCAGCAAGTTTTGGTGATTAATTGTATTGTTTATGAATTAGACAGCTCTTTGCAAAGTGTTGGACATCTATTTGATAACAAACAACGGTACCAAAACAAATAAGCCTGTGTTGTTCTCTAAGTGGTGGTACTCAGTTGAGTTTTGGTATAAAAAGAGTACAGTTTTTATCAAACTGAATTTTAGTAACCAAAACCTGCACCGTTACATTACAAACTAACAGTTATAACTCCACCATGCTGGAAAGGAATACAACACTACAGATGAATACGTAAAAAGCCTGTTATCATTAAAAAAAGGGCCGTTAAAACTCTCTCAAAGTTCATTGGTTTCATCCATTTTAAATAAAATATTGTGCATGTGATGTTGAAATAGTGATTCGATAGAGACATAATCACCAACTATTAAAAAACCTATTATGTAAATTTTGGAAAGAGGAATCATTTCAACAAAATTTGTAACGGCTGGTTCAAAATTCTCTAATAATTGTGGGGCCCCACATTTATTACAATTAAGTATGGTTATGTTTATGGATATTTCCGCCATTTCTGAACCGATTCTTCTTCTTCTTCTTCTTCTATAATCTTCAAAGGGCTATAATGCAGCCTATCTCGAAGATGAACTTAACTTGTGTACACGATATAAGGAGGAGTGTGGGCCTAATCAAAATGTGTTGATTCATAGTGGTTTGTTACAAGATCTTTGAATTGATCAAGTGAGACTGCATTAACCACTGTGCTAGGAAGTTTATTCCATTCTAGTATAGTCCGTTGAGCGAATGCAAATTTGTCAATATTGCCCCTTGGACGGTATGTTTGGAAGCACATATTGTGATTTTTCCTAGTTTTAGATGAGTTTATAGTGAAAAATGTATCTGGAGGAATTGCAACGAGGTTATTCATGATTCTATAAACCATGGTGAGTCTGCTCACAGCGCGCCTTGAAGATAGGCTGGGCCATTTTAGCTTGCTGATCATAACGGACACGCTGCTTGTTCTTCGATAATCAGCCGTGACATAACGAGCAGCTTGTCTTTGTATCCTCTCTAGTGTCTGGATTTCTGAGATTGTATGGGGATCCCAAACACTGCAACAATATTCTAAGTGAGGACGCACAAGAGACTTGTAAGCCGCCTCTCTGAAGGATTGTGGGATGAACCTTGTATTTCGGCGGATGAAACCAAGCTGTTGGGAGGCTTTCTTAGAGATTGCCGAGTTATGTGATGACCATTTGAAATCATTGGACAAGGTGACTCCAAGGTATTTTCCAGACTCACAGATTTGAAGAAGGGAGTTATGGATATAGTAATTGTAATTCACTGAATATCGAGAAGGGCAGAACCTCATGACAATACATTTGCCAGGGTTGAATGACATCAGCCAGGTGTTTTCCCACTGCTGAAGTACATCAAGATCTTTCTGCAACATCCGAGCATCTGCGCTGCTGTTGATTTCACGATAAAGCATACAATCATCAGCGAATAGTCTGGTTGTTGATGAAGTTTGATCAGGCAAGTCATTGATATAGAGAAGGAAGAGTGTAGGGCCCAAGACGGTACCCTGGGGAACACCTGATATAACAGGGGAGGCCTTGGATTTGACACCCTCCAAGACTACAGACTGTTCACGGTTGGAGAGGAAGTTCTGTATCCATATGAGATTATGGTCTTGGATACCATAATGTCTAAGTTTAAGGATCAGGCGATTGTGCGGGACCTTATCAAAGGCCTTCGAGAAATCTAGCATAATCATGTCGACTTGCTTCTTTTTCCTATAAGAATCAGCAAGGTCATGAGCTGCTAACAACAACTGTGTCTCACAAGAATATTTTCTTCTGAATCCATGCTGACAAGGAGAGAGGATGGAATAGGTATCAAGATGTTTCATAATTGATGAAACCAAGATATGTTCCAGGGTTTTACAAGCTATGCTAGTCAGGGAGATAGGACGATAGTTTTCAGCTTTCGTCTTATCACCTTTCTTGAAGACCGGGGCTATGTGGGCCTTCTTCCAGTCGTCAGGAAGGACACCAGTCTTTAATGACTGATTATAAATGTGTGTGAGGATAGGGCTAACTTCAGAGGCTGTCTCTTTCAGAAGAATGGCCGGGATATTGTCAGGACCAGATGATTTAGATGGGTCTAATCCCCTGAGGAGTTTTTCAACACCGTTGCCCTGAACTATTATATCCGCCATAGATGGGTACTTGGAAGGAAGAATGTTAGGCAGGGGGATGTCTGGTTCGGCGGTAAAGACAGATTCAAATTGAGAGCCCAAGATATCTGCCTTTTCTTGGCTAGACGATCTAATCATCCTTTGTGGTAAAGTTGTTGGATACCTGTGGAATCTTGTCTGAGCCTTTTAACATATTGATAGAAGGCTTTAGGTTTATCTTTCAGGCTAGGGCCAATCACCTCGTTTAGATATTTCCATCTGGAAGATCGAAGAGATTTCTGAACTTGGGATCTAAGTTCCCTGAAAAGACTCCAATCCTCCTGAGACTGGCTTTTCCTAGCTCGATTATACACGCGATGCTTCTGTCTGATCTTGCACTTAATTTCACGTGTAATATAGGGTATATTGAACCTAGTACTACTCATCTTACTAGGAATGTACTTTTCTTTCAAATAGAGTAATTTAGACTTTAGGGCTTCCCAATTCTGATTAACGGACAGAGCGTCAGGATCATTATTAAAATAGACATCAGAAAAAGCCAGTAGCTCAGATCTGATCTTATCAAAGTCGGCCTTCTTATAATTGTAGACTTTATGCGCTTGAGTTTTCTGGTGTTTAACAGAAGCGTTTAAGTCAACCTGAATAATGGAGTCGTGATCACTAATTCCCGGAATAGGCTTGACAGAATCCACCAGCGTGTGATTACTGGTGAACAGAAGATCTAACATAGTTTGTTGTCTTGTTGGAAAGTTAACAACTTGCTGGAGATTATGAGTACAAGCAATATCAAGATCAAATAAAATTTATTCTGTCATTAAGATATTATGCTCTTTCAAATTTGACACTCAGATTTTCATTATCTCACAAAAAATTCTTTTGTGTAGAGCCCTCTAAACCAAAAGGGATAGTTGAGTATTGGTCAATAGTTGAGTTCTGGTAGAGAGAGTACAGTTTTAGTCAAATTGAATTTTGATAACCAAAACCTGCACCATTATATTACAAACTAATAGTTATAATTCCACCATGCTCAAAAGGAATGCAAAAATTACAAACGACTAAGTAAAAAAAAGGCCTGTTATCATTCAAAATGAGCTGTTTAAACGAAAGAGGGCGCTTTCAAAAAACAAATGTGTTTAAACCATTTAAAATAAACTATTGTGCATGTGATGTTTTGTTGAAATAGTGATAAGATAGAGAGATAATCAACAACTATCTACAAACTTCTTTTGAAAATTTTTGAAAAGAGGAAGCATTTTAAAACGAATTTTAACGGCTGGTTCAAAATTATCGAATACTTGTGGGGCCCCACATTTATTACAAATGGCTATGTGTATGGATATTTCAGCCGTTCATGAACCGATTTTTTATCAAATAAAGTTTATTCTGCCATTAAAATTGTATGCTCTTTCAAATTTGACACTCAGTTTTTCATTATCTCACAAAAAATTATTTTGTGTAGCACCCTCTCTACCAAAAGTCAACTATCCCTTTAACTTTAGTAACCAAAACCTGCACCATTATGGAACAAAATAATAGTTATAACTTCACCATGCTCGAAAAGTATACACAATTACAAACGACTAAGTAAAACCCCTGTTATCATTAAAAAAAGAGCCGTTACCACTCAAGAGGGCGCTATTTAAAAAAAAAATTGGTTTTAGCTTTTTTTCATTCAAAATTGTGCATTTAAAGGTAATGTTGAGTATTGGTATTTCCCGAAGTGCCCCCCGATATTTTTTTTGTGAGATAATGAAAAACTGACTGTCAAATTCGAAAGAACATACAATTTTAATGACAGAATATACTTTATTTGATCAAAATCGGTTCAGAAACGGCTGAAATGTCCATAAATATAGTTTTATTCAAAATGTTCTTCACCGGCAATCACCGGGCGATATTTAGACTTTTTAGAAAAATTTCAAAAAATGCACGAAGACTACTTTGAAAAAAATCAGAATAGGTTTTTAAAAAGTCGTTGATGATATCTCTATTGAATCATCTATATTATAATTTGAGTAAGGAAATCCTTTGATATTCAAAAACTTTCAGGGTTTTGCACGCCTCGGGCTGAAAAAAATCCACGTGTCATTCATAGGCGCGGCGTACGTGCAATTGCAACATACATATGCAATAACAAGCGATGGCCTCTCGCATTCACCAGAAGTCATGTCCAAATTGCAATTTGTTGATTATTTGCTGCAGAGAGGGGGGTTCAAGCTATCATTCTGCATGTTTGGTCTACTCCTATAGCTGCGCTCATCTGGACTCTGGTAAGTACCTTATTCAAAATTAATTGTACAATTGTCAATAGAATTATAATATGAGTTTGATATTGTCATTGACATTGTCATTGACAGTGTATATCCCCCCAATATTTCAGGTGGGGGGATGGCCTGTATTATCATCCCCCCCCCCCCCCCCCCAATATTTGGGGTTCAAAAATATATGATAACATTAGAATTAAGGATTGCCCCCTCTCATGAATGGAAGTTGTTACTATAGTCTTCTTTAAACCACTTTTTGATAATGCAAAACGACCCAAATCCAAAATTTTCTGGGGCTGCGCCCCTAGAACCCCTATTAAGGTTATTTGACCCAGTCCCAGCCCTGTACTCATTAAATAGTTTTATTCAGGACTTAATCTCTCTTGGCAAACTTTCAGGCAATCCTGGCCCGCTGTGCGTCTGCGCTTCACTCACTAAAATTGAGCTAACTATTCAATAGGTAATTGTATTTCTGGATATTACAAATCCCAAAGCTTCCGGGGGCTTCGCCCCCTAGTCCCCCAATAAGCTTTCCAATATGGGTATCCCTTGACTTATTCTATTCAGGGTTCCATCATGATGATTGCAATCGACAGTATTTATCTATCATACTAAAATTCATCCATACTTGGACAGTGCCCTCATCATAGCAGGAGCTTGCAATGTACACTCAATAATCTTCCAATCTCTAAACAGCTAAATCAAAAGCCAATAAACTAAAGAATCGTTAACTCTATATTTACATTTTTTTATTTTTTTTTATTCGTATTTTATTTCCACATTTTCAAAACAAACAGTAAACAACATAATGGGATCAATATTTCAAGCGATATATGTAACAAAATGGTTGTTTAACATAGGATACACAATTAATACATATATGCTGATCAAATAGACAACATATTTATATCTGGATATTACAAATCACAAAGCTTCCGGGGGCTCCGCCCCCTGGACCCCAATAAGCTTCCCAATATGGATATCCCATGACTGATGCTATTCAGGGTTCCATCAAAATGCTTGCAAATATGTATCTATCAGAAAAAAGTTCATATTGGACATAGCCCAGCTCATAACATAATGCTTGCAATGTACACTTAACAATCTTCCAATTTCTAAACAGCTGAATTCAAAAGCTTTGGGGCCCCCCTAACCCTCCCCCCCCCCCCCATCCATAAAAACCCAGGGACGCTGCTGGGTTGTCGCTTCGCTCCCTCGTCAGAGATGATGAAAATGACGAATCACCCCCCCCCCCCCCCCCAATGGCGAGAAGAAATCGAAGCCCTTGGTACTTACCACAGTCCAGATGAGCGCAGCTATAAACACATGTGCCATTCAAAAATAAAAATGGATGGAATATCAAACAGCATTGTTTCATAAACCATAATCAATGCATTCAGCCATGTGCTGTTTCACAACAATGTACAGGCACGCACAATGTCTTGTGACTTTTGAATTGGGCCATTTTGTCTTTAATCTGTGTTCATTCAGCCATACACTGATGAATATCTCTGATTTTCACACAAAATGTACATAACAAATGTACCAATATTGTGGTAAGATGACATCGTCTCTACATTTAAGAGTTATAAAATTATGAGCAGTTCTTTAGGGGGTAGTTATTTTTTGTATATCGTTTACAATTGTGTGAATGTAGTGTTACCACCTTCAATCAGATTGGATCATTTAAATAATTTTTCTTTTAGGCAAATTTGAATAAAAAAAAAACACCAAAATGCAAAACAAATACATGATATATTTTCAATATTTTACTCCTTTTTGTTTGGGGGGGGGGGGGGGGGAGGGGGGTAAATGCGCTACTTTTAGTATAGACTGACAAACAACCTCTTCAAAATACACCTTAACATCAAACTCTTACACATTTATTATTGTACATGTATTGTGTGCACACGTGCTATAATTCTGTTTAGGATCACATTCACCAACTTCTTTTGTTTTGTTTTTCCAATCCACCATTGTGTCAACTCTACGTCCTTTCAACACCTTATATCGCTCACACAAAGCGAAAGGCCGCCGAAGGCGGCCCTTTCGCGAGTTATTTTAACAAGCATTAAATGCAAAATTTTGAATGAAAAAATGCTTAAACCAATGATTTTTTAAAATAGCGCCCTCTTGAGTTGTAACGGCTCTTTTTGAATGATAATGTCGTGGTGCGGTAGATGAGGCCAATTGATACACAGAGGACAAGTTCGTTAAGTAGTTCTGGTAATTTATTTCTCGGACACAGTATCTACCATGTGTCGAGAGACACGCAGATAGAAACGAAACCCTGCAATTGGCAGAATGAAAACAAAACATGTCATAAAATTTCAATCAAATGTATTTACAAAAACATGATTATATAACCTTGATGAAAATAAATCAACAGTAATTACTGAACAGAAATATTGTTATCTTCTTAATTAAATATTATATAAAGTAATTACTAATTAATCTCTGAATCAAATCTGTTTTCATCTTGATTCTATTGTATAATCACTAAAATCAAACGCTATAATCATTTGCTTGAATGACATAATTAAATCTGAACATGAAATCAACTGTGTCACGGTCTCAAACATTAATATAAATCTACCAATTTATGGCATACTTTTATCGGTCAAACAAGTAATACATTCATCAATAAGTATTTATAATAACCTTCTATAATGCCGATAAACAATCTGCCTAAATGTCTCTTGTAATCAAAGCATGATCATATAAATTCCAGGTAAACATTATTCATCTTGTAATAATTCAACACCTTGTAATATCTCTAACATACATGATCATGCACTCTGCAATATATTAGACTAAGTAAAGTTACACAAAGTCTGTTAAACAAAATGCCATCATTTATATAAAACGTACCCAAGGTTTAATGCAGACCCACTGAAGCCCTCAACAACGGTCCCGGAAGACACCCAGCAGCCAACTGTCTGCTCAGCTAGCAAGCACCTATAATAATGTTAATGTAACAATAAACAGTATAAAAGTATTGACCCTCTAAATCACACAAATCTCAGTTCCCACATCGTCTACTTCTAAAGGGGAAAAGGTTAACATAAACATCACGGAAAAATATCAATCATATACTTCATACCGTTCATCTAAAGTGTAAACAGCGAACAACATCTCACATCTACGAGATAACTATGGGCGCCGCCATCTTTTTTAGTGTGTTTACATCTCGCGCCCTCAACGTCAACTAACACATCTACTTCATATACCGCGAAATATAAAATTGCAACAATTAATCTTTAAATCATTTTTGCAATCACTCAATATATAATTCATAATTATATGTCGATATAAAAATGTTACATAAACATACTTATCACATATCTCTCTAACATCATGTATTTAAACAGCGTAATATGATATAAATTAATGCCTACTCAAAGCTTCTAATCTATTCACCATCATTATTTATTAACAGGCATTTTTAAGTATCATAATTACTTCCAGCAAACATCTTTATCCACCTCAAATAATGCATTAACGCTCACTCTAATACATGATTAAACACAATTATCTATTCTACAAGCATAACTTACTGTAAAATAGCTGCAAAGCCACGCTTCAGCCAAAAGGTAAGACAGCAAACACGGAAAAACCCGGAACACAGGCACAGCTACAAGACACGCCTAACCTTGACCGCGTCAGATATGCTTCTCCGAGGTTTCCCTATTCTAACACATGCACTACAAATGCATAAGCGTGGGCGCCGGGCGGCGGCTAACGTCACACTCATTATCCGTCCGCGAATCTAACCGCAACATGTGTAATAAACTAATTTGCATAATCGCAATCGAGTGTGACAAGTGACATGACCTACTTTGTATAATCAGACACAAGTGCATGTACGTGTGGAATGTTAAATGAACTACCTTGCATAATCGGACAAGTCCGCCATCTACATATGATGTAATCTAGTCCGCATTTCCACAATAACAGTGGTTTTACTTACCCGTTTGTAATCGTGTATACTTTTCGAGCATGGTGAAGTTATAATTAATTACTATTACTTTGTACCGCAATGGTGCCGGTTTTGGTTTATACTAAAGTTAAGTTTGACCAATACTCAACTATCCCTTTAATGTTTGTTAAAATAATGATTCAATAGAGATATTATCAACAACTTTTTAAAAACCTATTCTGATTTTTTTCAAAGTAGTCTTCGAGCATTTTTTGAAATTTTTATAAAAAGTCTAAATATCGCCCGGTGAATGCCGGTGAAGAACATTTTAAATAAAAATATATTTATGGATATTTCAGCCGTTTCTGAACCGATTTTGATCAGATAAACTTTATTCTGTCATTAAAATTGTTCTTTCGAATTTGACAGTCAGTTTTTCAATATCTCACAAAAAATATCGGGGTGGGGGGCACTTCGAGAATTACCAATACTCAACACTACCTTTAAAGTACAAATCATTGTTTTCTATATAATATACAAAATATATTTAAAGAAACGGGTCGTCATCAATGTGTCAACTTTTACCAATTGTCCTCGAAAACCGGTTGCCCCTTTCGTTAACATCGTGGACATTTCAGTTCAACATGTTCAAAGGGGTCAGACATTCTGATGTATTTCATATAAATGTTTTTTTTTTTTTTGTATCCTCACAATGTAGGAAAACAGCATCCACGGAGGCAGCTCATCCTCAGGAGCAGTGGGAATCGCGGAAAGACAACGCATACCCCAATGCAGCATTCTCGCCCGAAATGCCAAATTCAGTGCATCCACAATACCCGCCATACCAGAGTAGGGAACTTCGGAGATCTTCCATTGACAGTAACTGCGTCAGGGGTACCTCTGGAAGCAACGTCGCAAGTGCCGAAGTAGTGAAACCACCGATAGGAAACGCAGAATATAGTACGCACGTATATGCGTATCCGGATCCAGCGCAGATGAAAGACCTTCCGGGTATCGTCAGTAATGACAGCGCACCGAAAGAACATTTCTATTATCCCATGCAGCTCCAAGGAGATGTGACCAAAATGAATAAGGATTTCGAAAATGAAGCTAAGGATCGCGACGCAGACTATGAACCAGTAGACTACCACCAATACCAAGCAATTTTCGCAAAAGACCATCATAATCAACCCTATCCACAAGAAGACAGCAACAGCGAGGATGACAATATCATTCACTCTGGAAAAGATTACCATCAGAATGCCTATGCGTATCCAAATCAATCTCAAACGAAATACCTTCCGGGTATCGTCAGTAATGACAGTGCACCGAAAGAACATTTGTATCAGCCCCTGAAGCTCAAAGGAGAAGTGACCAAAACGAATCAGGATTTCGAAAATGAAGCTAAGGATCGCGACGCAGACTATGAACCAGTAGACTACGACCAATGCCAAGCATTTTTCGCAAAAGACCATCATAATCAACCCTATTCACAAGAAGACAGCAACGGCGAGGATGACAATATCCTTCACTCTGGAAAAGATTACCATCAGAATGCCTATGCGTATCCAAATCAATCTCAAACGAAAGACCTTCCGGGTATCGTCAGTAATGACAGTGCACCGAAAGAACATTTCTATCAGCCCCTGAAGCTCAAAGGAGAAGTGACCAAAAAGAATCAGGATTTCGAAAATGAAGCTAAGGATCGCGACGCAGACTATGACCCAGTAGACTACCACCAATACACGCAAAAAAACAAATCAGAGCGAACAGCCCTCTAATTTGGATTCTACGAATGAAAAACGAATGCGTCCCTCCATTTAAACTATATATCGGTCAATAAAGGAGTTCAACTGATTTAGCATAATATTACCCCAATGCAGCATTCTCGCCCGAAATGCCAAATTCAGTGCATCCACAATACCCGCCATACCAGAGTAGGGAACTTCGGAGATCTTCCATTGACAGTAACTGCGTCAGGGGTACCTCTGGAAGCAACGTCGCAAGTGCCGAAGTAGTGAAACCACCGATAGGAAACGCAGAATATAGTACGCACGTATATGCGTATCCGGATCCAGCGCAGATGAAAGACCTTCCGGGTATCGTCAGTAATGACAGCGCACCGAAAGAACATTTCTATTATCCCATGCAGCTCCAAGGAGATGTGACCAAAATGAATAAGGATTTCGAAAATGAAGCTAAGGATCGCGACGCAGACTATGAACCAGTAGACTACCACCAATACCAAGCAATTTTCGCAAAAGACCATCATAATCAACCCTATCCACAAGAAGACAGCAACAGCGAGGATGACAATATCATTCACTCTGGAAAAGATTACCATCAGAATGCCTATGCGTATCCAAATCAATCTCAAACGAAATACCTTCCGGGTATCGTCAGTAATGACAGTGCACCGAAAGAACATTTGTATCAGCCCCTGAAGCTCAAAGGAGAAGTGACCAAAACGAATCAGGATTTCGAAAATGAAGCTAAGGATCGCGACGCAGACTATGAACCAGTAGACTACGACCAATGCCAAGCATTTTTCGCAAAAGACCATCATAATCAACCCTATTCACAAGAAGACAGCAACGGCGAGGATGACAATATCCTTCACTCTGGAAAAGATTACCATCAGAATGCCTATGCGTATCCAAATCAATCTCAAACGAAAGACCTTCCGGGTATCGTCAGTAATGACAGTGCACCGAAAGAACATTTCTATCAGCCCCTGAAGCTCAAAGGAGAAGTGACCAAAAAGAATCAGGATTTCGAAAATGAAGCTAAGGATCGCGACGCAGACTATGACCCAGTAGACTACCACCAATACACGCAAAAAAACAAATCAGAGCGAACAGCCCTCTAATTTGGATTCTACGAATGAAAAACGAATGCGTCCCTCCATTTAAACTATATATCGGTCAATAAAGGAGTTCAACTGATTTAGCATAATATTACAACAATATAGTACTAATTCTCGTAAAGGTATTGTGAAGCCGACATTTGTTAACGTATGTCACGGAAAAAGATCTCAAAAAGAAAGAATATATAATTACATGTAGTCAGTTTAAGCGATGTTTGGGTATTTTGCTTGGTAAACGCTCACACATTAGTACTTATGCGCGAGTCACGTAGCTAGCGCGGGTCACGTAGGGGTCATGCATACCGATCTGGCACTCCGTGAAATCTATGTACAAACTTACTCACTGGCCGAAAATACGTATGTACCTAATTAACCGACGTCCCTCAGTTTATTCAGTTTTAGGTCTATAACTCCACGAAAAAGAGATTTCAAGCCCTAATTTTTTCAGGCATGCTATTAAATGACATTTCCTTTCATATAAGACGATAACCTCGCAACTTTTGAATTCTGGCTTGCAAAAGTGGATCTCTCCCTTTAAATTACCTGCATAAATGAAATTAAAATAAAAAATTGAAATATTTTGGTAATTTGAAGCCAAAAATGAGCATTGGGAAAGTTATAGAAACCTAATCGATCAATTATCAATGTCGTTGAAATGGTATAAAAGAGGATTTACAATATCTGAATATGAATATGAATCTTTATTTCGTTAATGCGAGAATTTAAGTTAAACGTTCCCGCTGCGTCACTGAGATCGGGCCAAAATATTACAGCTTATTCTTTGATAATGTACCACTGGTATACACGCTCGAATTCGGGCGCGACGTGTTTTAATTTGCAATGGTGCATTGCGGATTTTTCGAATCTGTGGTAATAACCTTTTTTTCATTTCGAACATTTAATTGCTCAAATAGTCCATTTCAAAGCACTTTCTGTCCAACTATTTACATTGACATATTAGTAAGTATATATCATTTCGTATGGTCGGTAATAAAAGCGTATTTTCATTTGTTTTCGTGTGCATGGGGCGTTTCCCAATACTGCTTCATGTATTTAGCATTAAGCTGGAATGCGATGTTCTTGTTTGTTTTATTATTTCTTCGGGTAAAATATGATAGAGCTTACAGTCATGCATATCCATTTCTTTATTTGTTTTTTGTATGTCACGTCGTAATTAGTCATGTTTATATCATTCTGATACCCGACATGTGGCAGAGAGAGATATAGAGTGTGTGTGTGTGTGGGCGTTTGTTTGTTTGTGTGTGCGTGAGTGTGTATATGTGAGTGTGTGTTCGTGTATAGTTGTTAGAACGAGGGTGGATCACACATACTATATCTCAATATACCTCAATATAAAGATGGTTCTTGAATGTCAAACCTGGCATGAGTTTCTGTTTATGTTGTCTGGTATTCGTGGTTGAGTAATAATACATTCACATTAGCTGTTCGTCACCCGAACTCCGGTCATTTAAAATGTGTGTTTGTTTGTTAATTCGTTTATGTGTGTGTGTGTGTGTGTGTGTGTGTGTGTGTGTGTGTGTGTGTGCGTGTGTGTGTGTGTGTGTGTGTGTATGTGTGTGTGTGCGTGCGTGTGTGTGTGGGTGTGTGTGTTTGTGTGTATGTTTGTAATTGTGTGTGCATTGTTGTGAAAGTATATCAAAGACGTGACTGGCGTCTAATTATAATTATGAAACCGATTCCCCTTCAAGTGCTCGCGTGCTTGTGACATATTGATGTTAGTACTGAAATAATATATCTTTAAAGCCAAGTAACAGTATTCGAAAAGTTACCAAAAACATCTATATTGGCCCAACTATTCGATAATATTGTTGAATAAGTATAAAAATGGCTTGTGTGGTAATATCCGAACCTTAGTAACGTAAATAATAATAATACATAATAATTATACACAATTTATATAGCGCTTGATACACTGTTTCTAAGCGCTAAGAAAAAAAACGAGTTGGTGGGCATAGCGAGAAATATTGAATATGTGTGTACATGGGGATGGTGAGATGGCCTTAATGGGTGTACAGGGGGCGCACCCTCGGACGATTTTGGATTTGGGCAGTTTAGCACTCTCATAATGTGGTTTAAAGAAGACTTTTGAATCAAATTTTACATGACGAATGAGACGGCGCGATGTCCCTTCATTATAATGTTCTCGTTTTATACTTATAATACAGGCCACCCCCACCCACATTAAACATTGGGAGGGGGGATAAATCCCTCCCATCCCCAATGATCGACGCTCATGTTGTATATTCTTGCAAATTCTTGAAATTACAATAAAGTGAGATGCAGTGAATTGAAGGATTTAAACTAAGCAATAAGCGACGTGGAAACACCAGACATACAAACGAATATTCTATTTACTCTGCATCATGACAATGATTGCGAATTCCATTTTTTTACAAACACAACTGCGGTAGATACTAAACGTCCCCATATTATATATCTAAATAAAATTGATCTCTAAGTTTCGAGGACAAATCACTTGGAGTCGCGCACTCAATGCTCTGTACACTTGATTAAAACAAATACATCATTATAAATTTAGTTCACATTTCCTCATCGGTATAATATTACATTCGCAGTGGCGGAAGACAACCATACAAACCTTTAAACAAGTTATAGCATGTTTTCCGTAATGTTTTGAGGTACATGGCTGGGAAAATCTTAAGAGTTATCATGTTTTTAGAACTAAGTGCATTTCTTGTACTGATCTCCACGTTCTTCCCCATCTAACACGTTTCATTTGTTTTGCGAGCTGGTGGGAATTATTACCATGACTACGATTTCTAGAGCTCAGTGCAGTTCCCTTTCTGATCTTCACGTTCTTCTGCATCTAACAGGTTATATTGCTGCGAGCCGGGGGAAATATTACAATTATTACGATTTCTCAAACTTATTAGTGCAGTTCTTTTTTTCTAATCTTCATGTTCTCCGGCATGTAAAATGTTTAACTTGTTGCTGACTTTTGCCATTTTGATATGGTTCATCGGTACATCGTCGTCACAACGCCCACAACGCCCAGGTAAGCCTTGGATATGTTTTGGGATTGAAACAATGTGAACAAATAGGAATATTTTGATTCCCAAGGGAAGAATGGTCGTAGAATGTAATGCGTCACGTTAATAACGATGTAAGATTATAAATATGTGACCCAAATAAAGTCGCCAAATGTTAAGCTGAGAAAATTGAGAAATGATCAGTACTGGAAATGATTGACTTTGTCAATGCTCTGCATAAGTTATTGCTGTTGACATTTGTATATAAGATTGTTATATATACTACTTGACTACTACTGCAACTGCTACTACTACTACTATTACTACTACTACTACTACTACTACTACTACTACTACTACTACTACTACTACTACTACTACTACTACTACTAGTACTACTACTACTACTACTACTACTACTACTACTACTACTACTACTACTACTACTACTACTACTACTACTATTACTCATACTACTACTCCTACTCTTACTACTACTACTACTACTACTACTACTACTACTACTACTTCTTCTTCTTCTTATATACTACTACTACTACTACTACTACTACTACTACTACTACTACTACTACTACTACTACTACTACTACTACTACTTCTTCTTCTACTGCTACTACTACTACTACTACTACTACTACTACTACTACTACTACTACTGCTAGTACTACTACTACTATTACTACTACTACTACTACTTCTACTACCAGTACCACAACCACTACCACTACTACTACTACTACTAATACTACTACTACTACTACTACTACTACTACTACTACTACTACTACTACTACTACTACTACTCAGGGGTGTCGACCCCCCCCCCCCCCCCAATGAAAATATTGGGGGGGGGGGGGGGCGAACATATCATTTCGCCCCCCCAATAATTCCGAAAATGAGGAAGAACAAATCGAGTGATATAATGCCAAAGAGGGGAAAGACACATTTATCAATAATTAATCTTCAAAATAGCCGTTTTTTTAGTTTGAAAAGGACTGTAAATCTCTTTGTTTTCCGCGCGCTTCGCGCGCATACAGTTTCTCATATTGCAAGTTTCATTTGGGTTGCGGGAACTCACCTTTTGAAATGTGTTGTGCAGCGTAATTTCTCAAACGCACACCTCAAACGAATTTTATTAAACCCTCATCTATAGATAGCACACCGTCACAGAAAATACAATAATCAATACAATAATACATGCGCTGAACGCAAATCCAATTGGAATATCATGTCCCCCCACATTTGAAAAAGGAGCAGATTGTCCCCCTCCCTTTGTCATTATGTATGTTTGGTTCCATACCTATATACTTCATATTACGTGAAATTTCTGTCTCAGGTGTGCACCAAATCGCACAAATTCACGCCCAAAAATACAAAAGCTCCCTATTGTGGGAGGGGGACACCCCCTCCCACACCCTCCCCCGCTCGGTCGCTTCGCTTCCTCGCAATGTCTCCCCTACACTTTGGAGAAATTGTTGACGCCCTTGCTTAGTTTCATGGGAGACCAATGCCCTAGACTATATCGATGGCTCTATAGTATACATGATCACGTGGATCCATATCATGCAAGGCTCAGTCTTTTCCTCGCTATGCCCTTTAAAAATACGTTATGAGTAGGTTCACTATTTCATAAAATTTTAACACCCATGCTAGGAGCAAATGTCTGAAATCTAAAAGCTTCCGGGGGCTCCGCCCCCTGGACCCCCATTATTGTCCCCAATTGTGGGTGCCCCCAAAGTCAGGTCTTCGAGCCATCAAGACACTTTCAATGAGCGCATAATAAAAACTTCCGGGCATGCCAATGTGGGGCTTTTAGCTCTCTCAGTGGTCACTCTGGATTTTTTTTCCAAATTTCGCCCCCCCCCCCCCCAATCTCAAAAACGGATCGATACCCCTGCTACTACTGCTCCTACTACTACTTCTACTACTACTACTACTACTACTGCTACTACTCCGACCTTAACAAACTCGTGTCATAGCAACATCAATTGTCTTTGTATCTCATTACAGATTTCTATTGTTTCTTCACACATAACGAATGCCATATTATCCAGGACGATGACAAGGGTGACTGGCAGAGGAAGTGGAATTATGATCATACATGTGAGACACATATGTTTAAATCAATATAATTGTTGTCATGTTGTTTTGATATAGGCCTTGTATAGTCATCGTGGTAGCTCCAATGTATTTAATATAATTAAAACTCCGTTATTTACCATTTTGGAAACAAACACACATTATGACGGGAGATATTCCAAATTCACTCAAATACACATGATTATTTCCTATTACAACTTTTATTTTGTAAATAGCGTGAATTGATTTCCTTTGTTTTAGTAAAATGGTAAAAAATTAGTAAAACGTATTTCCCAACTGTTTATAATCGAGTAACTACGTATTATCTGTCAATCCGTGAAGACTTAAACATAGAATAATAGCAACTATTTGATTTTTAAAAGTTTGGTCTACCCTTTGTGTATTCTTGTTCATAATGATTGCCTAGATACAGATATAAAAAGATTGCAACTTGTTTTGAGGATATGCACGTAAGCCAGACAATGTGTATTGCAAAAAGGAATATTCAATAATTAACCCGATGCGTTGTGCGATAATTATCGTTACTCATTATGGAAGACACTATATGATATTTATTTTTGTATATTGGTTTTTTATATTTACGGGCATTACAAGTTAGTATATAGGCTGTAGATCCTTACAATGGAATATAGATGGGGAGATAAAACAAATAAATATTATTACTGACTCTTTTTAATTATTTTATATCACTGACCGAGTTACAAGTTATATATAAGCTATTAAATATAAACTTTTTAAGATAATCATGATAAAACTAAATATATCTTACACGAAATAAATCTATATGCTCTGAATGGGATCATAATAAAAAGATTACCTAAATACTTAAATTGTCATGAATATGATTTTTCTTCCTGCAGCGAACTATTATTATGCATTCTTTTCGAGGCAAAGTTCTGCAAAGGACAAAGTGAAGTGTTATTTCCCCGACTTTCAATCACCACCACGGGCGGGGAGAATGTCGTTCAGGTACTGGGCGGATGCAAACGGTCACCTGGAGGTTTCGGTGTGCACAGACGACTATGTGGTGTATTCGTACGGGGACACATCATATGACTGGAATAATGTTCAAATAGATGTTAGATGCAGTTATTCAATGAAGGTATTACAGCTGATTATCCCAAAGCAATATTCAAGGTTGTTAATTTTAAAGAACCGAAATATGTAACTTAATATTTTTAAAACTGTTTCCTCCATGCTGGCCTCATCAATGACTAAATTGCACTGTTCTCAGTGCTATTAATGCCAGATGGCCCTGTCTTTAAGTATTGCCTGTTTGAACATATGATAATTTCGGTGGAATCTATCAATATACGCAAGATGTAGCTGTTGTTGTGAATAATTATATATATATATATATATGTATATAATGCAAAGAATAATCATAAATGATTGAAAAGGAAGAATAATAGGCGTAGCTTAATAAGCATTGTTCCTCCCTTTAATCCTCCAAATTAAAAAAGGCACTGGTCGAAAAATTGGTCTCCGCCAGGACTCGAACCCGGGTCTTCAGCTTGGAACGCTGACGCCTTAACCACTAGGCCACGGGGACCGTGTGATTGAAGACAGATCCAAATTCAGGTCATTGGCAAGCCAATCTCTCGGCCCTTTGTACTCAATTAATTCATGGGGAGGGAGTTACGAACAATGCAAGCCGCCTGTACTTCAGCTGGATCACAAAGGAGTGATTCAAGTATTAGTTAGAACATATATATATAAGCGAAAGGTGAACTAATACATACAGCTTTGGTTTCTTCCAATATTTAAATAATGCAAAGAATAATCATAAATGATTGAAAAGGAAGAATAATAGGCGTAGCTTAATAAGCATTGTTCCTCCCTTTAATCCTCCAAATGAAAAAAGGCACTGGTCGAAAAATTGGTCTCCGCCAGGACTCGAACCCGGGTCTTCAGCTTGGAACGCTGACGCCTTAACCACTAGGCCACGGGGACCGTGTGATTGAAGACAGATCCAAATTCAGGTCATTGGCAAGCCAATCTCTCGGCCCTTTGTACTCAATTAATTCATGGGGAGGGAGTTACGAACAATGCAAGCCGCCTGTACTTCAGCTGGATCACAAAGGAGTGATTCAAGTATTAGTTAGAACATATATATATAAGCGAAAGGTGAACTAATACATACAGCTTTGGTTTCTTCCAATATTTAAATAATGCAAAGAATAATCATAAATGATTGAAAAGGAAGAATAATAGGCGTAGCTTAATAAGCATTGTTCCTCCCTTTAATCCTCCAAATGAAAAAAGGCACTGGTCGAAAAATTGGTCTCCGCCAGGACTCGAACCCGGGTCTTCAGCTTGGAACGCTGACGCCTTAACCACTAGGCCACGGGGACCGTGTGATTGAAGACAGATCCAAATTCAGGTCATTGGCAAGCCAATCTCTCGGCCCTTTGTACTCAATTAATTCATGGGGAGGGAGTTACGAACAATGCAAGCCGCCTGTACTTCAGCTGGATCACAAAGGAGTGATTCAAGTATTAGTTAGAACATATATATATAAGCGAAAGGTGAACTAATACATACAGCTTTGGTTTCTTCCAATATTTAAATAATGCAAAGAATAATCATAAATGATTGAAAAGGAAGAATAATAGGCGTAGCTTAATAAGCATTGTTCCTCCCTTTAATCCTCCAAATGAAAAAAGGCACTGGTCGAAAAATTGGTCTCCGCCAGGACTCGAACCCGGGTCTTCAGCTTGGAACGCTGACGCCTTAACCACTAGGCCACGGGGACCGTGTGATTGAAGACAGATCCAAATTCAGGTCATTGGCAAGCCAATCTCTCGGCCCTTTGTACTCAATTAATTCATGGGGAGGGAGTTACGAACAATGCAAGCCGCCTGTACTTCAGCTGGATCACAAAGGAGTGATTCAAGTATTAGTTAGAACATATATATATAAGCGAAAGGTGAACTAATACATACAGCTTTGGTTTCTTCCAATATTTAAATAATGCAAAGAATAATCATAAATGATTGAAAAGGAAGAATAATAGGCGTAGCTTAATAAGCATTGTTCCTCCCTTTAATCCTCCAAATGAAAAAAGGCACTGGTCGAAAAATTGGTCTCCGCCAGGACTCGAACCCGGGTCTTCAGCTTGGAACGCTGACGCCTTAACCACTAGGCCACGGGGACCGTGTGATTGAAGACAGATCCAAATTCAGGTCATTGGCAAGCCAATCTCTCGGCCCTTTGTACTCAATTAATTCATGGGGAGGGAGTTACGAACAATGCAAGGATTTGGAGCATTTGGAGGATTAAAGGGAGGAACAATGCTTATTAAGCTACGCCTATTATTCTTCCTTTTCAATCATTTATGATTATTCTTTGCATTATTTAAATATTGGAAGAAACCAAAGCTGTATGTATTAGTTCACCTTTCGCTTATATATATATGTTCTAACTAATACTTGAATCACTCCTTTGTGATCCAGCTGAAGTACAGGCGGCTTGCATTGTTCGTAACTCCCTCCCCATGAATTAATTGAGTACAAAGGGCCGAGAGATTGGCTTGCCAATGACCTGAATTTGGATCTGTCTTCAATCACACGGTCCCCGTGGCCTAGTGGTTAAGGCGTCAGCGTTCCAAGCTGAAGACCCGGGTTCGAGTCCTGGCGGAGACCAATTTTTCGACCAGTGCCTTTTTTCATTTGGAGGATTAAAGGGAGGAACAATGCTTATTAAGCTACGCCTATTATTCTTCCTTATCAATCATTTATGATTATTCTTTGCATTATTTAAATATTGGAAGAAACCAAAGCTGTATGTATTAGTTCACCTTTCGCTTATATATATATAAGCTGAAGACCCGGGTTCGAGTCCTGCCGGAGACCAATTTTTCGACCAGTGCCTTTTTTCATTTGGAGGATTAAAGGGAGGAACAATGTTTAATAAGCTACGCCTATTATTCTTCCTTCTCAATCATTTATGATTATTTCTTGCATTATTTAAATATTGGAAGAAACCAAAGCTGTATGTATTAGTTCACTTCTCGCTTATATATATATATATATATATATATTTTGTATTTCGCCATACATGTAACAAAACAAATTTCTTTAATTTAGACAATAAAATGAACTTGAACTTGAACTTAACAAAATAGCGGAGAACAGTAATGTCGTACCACTCGTCATTGGTGCACTAGCCACTAGGAACTGTTCCTAACAGACTAGAAGGGCAATTGAAAAACTTAGACACTGCCCTAAGTCGCCCTTATTCAAAATACAGCGTCGCTGGGAAATGCCCCTATTCTGCGCAAAGTCCTTCAAATCTAGGACACAACCTGCAAAAACGAGAGTGTACACCAATGGTATGTATGTTGGTCCAATGCACCATCCTGGTGTAGACCAACATACATACCAGTGGTGTTAATGTAACGCCCTTGTGTTTGCAATGCTTGTATAGCGGCTATATAGTCTTAGGCAATTTGCTAAATTGCTTGGTTTATGTTAATTACCAGTCTTAGATTTCTGCCTGTTAGAAAGAGGACAATGATAATAATATTAATAGTAATATGCTAATAATCATAATATACTAATTATAAACCATATTGTATCATGTATAACATGTATTATAATTATAATGATTATTATTATTATTATTATTATTATTATTATTATTATTATTATTATTATTATTATTATTATTATTACTATTATTATCATTGTTATTATAATTATTATAATTATTAGTATTATTATCATTATCACTATCGATTTATCCAGATATCTCTTACGGCAGTGCAAGACCACGGAAGCAACAAACCAGACATACGAGTGGATGATATTAACGTTTATCAATTATTTCTATCAAGTACAACAAAATCAGGTTAGACTTAGTGCATACATGATTTGTTATACAGGTCAATGGATAATACCAGTCAAGTTCTAACAATATTAGTACCCATTTTCATGCGTTTCTTTTATCAAGAGATTTGATATTCGGTATAGCTAAAATAACAAATTCCAAACTTGTCCTACACATTGCAAATTCGATTAAGGTTATTGACTTATTGTTTAATCTGTAATATTCATATATACATAATAATTTAAAAAGAATTTTCCATATTTTACTCTAACTTATATCTGCATTAAGTTTATAGTTGCATTTCCCATTACCATTTTATTTATGGGGACTTACAATGAAAGCCCTACGAACTTTTGTTTTCACATAGACAAGCTTACTGGAGGAATAATCTGTAAAGGTTTTTCAATGAAATTGGTCGAGAAATAAGAATTTTACGATCGTTTGTTTGAAACTCAAAAGGGCCCCCTAAAACCCTGCCACGCTAAACTATCTACACTAACGATGAAGATGGTGATGTGTGGCCTTCAAGGTATGTTATATAGGTTTTCCCGCTCAATTTCGCGATTGTGTCAATCGAATTGATAATAGGAGCAAACGAATTCGCGCGATTTGCGATCGCCGTACCAAAGCAGCATTCGAATTCGTAAATAGTCGTTCAAAATCACGTAGGAGCAAGTGAATTTGCACAAAGTGCATACCTTTTCATCAATGGTCATTCGAATTCGCGAAAGGCCGTTGACAGTTGGCTGCACATTCGCGAATTCGAATGCCCATAAACGAACTTCTGTGTCTATTCACGAAAGCCTGTGCGTATGGATGAATTCGCATGCACTTATTCGGAATTTGGAAGACCGATACCAACGATTACGCGGCAACGCGCGAATTCGAATGACCCTAAATGAATTCGATTGAAAAAAGTGCAAAATTGAGCGGGAAAACCTATATTTCGTGCACGGAATTGACCGAAATTAAAAGGAGACTGTATTGACGAATACAAAACAATTTGTTCTGTACAAAAGTCATACCCTCAAAGGTTGATCTCCACAACAATTTCAAATGTATAGCCTCCAATAAAGTCTGCATTCGTTTTTCGAAAGTGCCTGTTTTTGTGTTTACATTACGTTAATGAACTCGTCTGCTCGAATTTCGTGACGTCACTGAAGCAGAACTATGTGTGTGCTCGCTTTACGTACACATATGACATTTGCATGAACTTAAATACTATACGCCAAAGCTCGGAAAAGGGTGTATACGCAAAATTCGATTTCTTGGCACGTACAAACCCCGTACAAACTGGCCCCCCTTTTTAAAGTAAAGGGATCTCGTTTGTAAGGTCAATTGATTAACTTAGAATTGCGAAGTACAGGAGGTAAATTACTTTCTTTCACGTTTTTGTTCTGTTTATATAGTGCGTGTGCTCCATAAACGGGGGTCTATAAGGCACGTGCGGAGGTACACATTTTTGTCGTTATTGCTACAAATTCTATCTAAATATACCACCACATTTTGGGTTATTTTATTGTTGATTTTGCATATATTATTTGTTATGTGCTCATCTATTTTTGTAGCGAGCAGATGTGAAGAAAATAATAAATTAATATGTTTATATTTCATGTATGGTATTACTTAGTAGATTGGCCTACAGTGATTTTCACGAAAAACGTATAGTACTGCTTCAGTGATGCATTGGATTTGTGAGGATCGTTCCATTACTCGTTGATATTACAACAACAAATCTAATTTCGGACAAGTTCATGGTTTTAAATGTTTAATTAGTATAAAATGGTAATCTAACATCATTATTTTAGTTATTAAAGTAGAATGTCATTGTAAATCACAACATATGAGAATAATGCATCACTAGAGAGCTAGGGGCTAACAGATTAATTTGTTTAAAATTTTTAATTTTTTATGTCCCATACCAACACGATATCCTAGTACAACAACAAAATAAAACCCCATCGCAAGAATCGAAAACAAGCGCTCTTTGTACTAAAAAACGCCAATGTTTTGATGACGTCATGAAATGCAGCGAGATATCATTAGCATACGATGTTTCATTACGAATCTACACAACCATTAGTGCACTAAAAGTGTCTGCTAAACGTGTTTTCTTGCCACGAAAGCGCATTTATTTAATTGCATTTTGTAAATAAGGTTTACCTGACTTATGCACAATAAGCATTCACTCGGAGACATTTACGGAAAGAAAGACAAATTCAATGAAGTGAGTCACACACTGTCCTACTTTATCTGCTTGAAAGACCCGCCGAAGTGTGGGCACGATTCTATTGGCCCATTGTTCAACAGCTGTATTTTGATGGGACTGTCGCTGAATTTGCTGTACTGCGTCTGATACGTATGGGCGATGTGATAGATTAAAATAACTTTATTTAGCATGCTTTACGGGAAAATTGTGTGTCAAAAGACAGCAAAGTGCTTGCTTTTAAGAGTGAGGCAGAGGAGCAAATAATGACAACTATTCTCCTCAATAAACAAGGATGATTGAACAGAGTCATGTTAAAAAGGAACTATAAAATGTGTTCGTTATCTATCGGACATCATCTGCCATTGCTGTGAGGTAAAGAAAATATCCCGTCTCGGAACCGGCTCGATATAATTCAAAAGTGATTAACGGGATCCCGGATCGTCCGTTTCCCTTGTGTATGAGCAAAAATGTGTTTTATGACTGCCTGTACCCATGCACACACAGTTGCTTATGTTGGGAGTTCGGAGGAGTCATACCATACATATACATTAGCCCAGGTTTAGTGGACATGCATATCATACCAAACTCACAATCACATGTGAACTCGGGGCCATGTGTGTAAGATCATGTTTGGGGGAACTACAAGAAACACATTGTTTGACAAGTTTGTTATCTATAAAAAAAAATGGGAGGCAGCATTGGGGTAATTTATTTTTTTGGGTGAGCCAGTGTTTGGGGCAGAGTTATGTGGTTTGTTTTGGAGTTATGTTAAATACAGCATACACGGGGGGAAATCAAGTTAACAATATTTGTGGGAGTCAAGAAAAAAAGGTGATATTGCCAGAGCTCAACAGGCCAGCAGCCTGTTGAGCTCTGCAATGTTTCTGCCGTTATATTGACTTTTGTTAAGTGAGTGATCTGATATTTATATTAGTGGAGAGGTCATTTCTTGGAGATGTGTTTGAATGGATTTTTGTATCCATAACTACTTTTTGGAGTGAGGATTGAAGCAGATTTGTTATGGCGTTTTTGACATTTTGGAAGTGTAACAAGGCTCCATTGGAAATTGTACATGACCTTCACATACATGCATTAGGCATGTACTAATTAGCTGTTCTATGACACACACATACACACTCACACACACACACAGCATAAACTGGTTGTGTGTGTGTCCAGCTACATGTAACTTTTGTTTGTGCATAGAGTTATGGAGTGGGCACACGAGACTTGCGACGACCTGCAACAGCCTGCAACAAGACAATAGAACTTATGAAGGGCCGATCATGTTCGAAATAACTAGACGTTACATCAGAATGCAAATATCGCAATAAATTCGGTATTATTCCCATTGTAGCCATAAATAGGTTGTATGTATTACATTTAGGCTAAAGTTAACCTAACATGTTATTTACCGTGCTTAATAAGCATCATAAGCCTGGTTTTGGGTTGTCGATCGAACAATAGCACGACTGGTCACGAGGAACGCATGCGCCGTGTGTTCCTTGCGACGGCAGGTTCCCGTCGCAAGTCTTGTCGCAAGGTTTTTGAACATCAAAAAGTCGGTTCAAAATCCGTTGCGATCAAAACAATAGAAGCGAGAGAGAAAGAGCAAGGTGATTGCGGTGATTGCGGTTATTGCGGTGGCTTCATCTCACCCTATTGACCTATTGAAATTGCATCCATGGCAAATATTCATGGTTTGGTAGACAATACTTAATCCTGAATACTTCAGGCAAGTCTCGTCGCATGCGGTGACCTATTGAAATCGTATCCATGGCAACGATGCATGGTTTGGTAGACAATGATTTATCCTGAATACTCCAGGCAAGCCTCTAGATATTTCTGCTTTTCATCAAAAGTTATTTATTCTCATTACATACCCTTACCAATAATGAAAGGGAGGTGTTCAACCGACAGATTTGTATTATCATTATTGGGATTGGCATCCACATGACAACGATCGAATGGGAGGGGGGGGGGGGGGGTGGGGGTCCCGGCTCTTGCGCTCTTGGGGCCCACGATTCTCTTTCATGTCCCACAGTTATTATTTTTGTTGTTTTTCTACCTTGTTTACCGCGGTAATTTATATTTGGCCTATTGGAGGTCTTTGTATGAGCTAATTAAGAGCCAAAAGCTTGCACCACGTCCTATGTTTATATTTTGCAACATTTGTCTTTGCTATGGCTCCATACTCAGGCTAATTTCATATAAGCTTGGTGCACCAATAGGGTACCCACCGCTAGCATGCTCCTCAGGGAGTAGAGGATGTGTACAATACGGGTGTGACGCTTAGAGGCTATTATAGGCGCTATATAATACGAACTACTATTATTATTAATTATTATTAAATAATATTATTATTATAATTAACAATATTACTATTATAATTATTATTATTATTAGTAGTAGTAGAAGTAGTAGTAGTAGTGGTAGTAGTAATAGTAGTAATTTGTGCATCAAGACCATATCAATATAAGAGCAGAGAGATATTAACGCTCATCCTTGAATTGCGGAACATTTTGTGAGTGTTTATATTGTACATCTGCAGTGAGTTTGTACAGGGAGGTGATGTATTACAGACTTTGGCAAAATCCGCCTTTCATATGTGCACGTGACCAATCGCAAGCTGTTGCAGGTCGTCGCAAGTATCGTGTGACCACTCCATTATCTTTCTTCTGTTGCTGCTTGTAATTGTGTATGCATACACACTCACAGGAATTTTTTGACTTTAGTGCCTGCAACAGGAGAAATGTGTGATGCTTATGGAGTGGGCACACGATGCTTGCGACGACCTGCAACAGACTGCAACAGGACAATAGAACTTATGAAGGGCCGATTATGTTCGAAATAACTGGACGTTACAACAGAATGGAAATATCGCAATAAATTCGGTCTAATTCCCAATTATAGCCATAAATAGGTGTTGTGTATTACATTTAGGCTAAAGTAAACCTAACATGTTATTTACCGTGCTTGATAAGCATCATAAGCCTGGTTTTGGGTTGTCGATCGAACAATAGCACGACTGGTCACGAGGAACGCATGCGCCGTGTGTTCTCTTGCGACGGCAGGTTCCCGTCGCAAGTCTTGTCGCAAGGTTTTTGAACATCAAAAAGTCGGTTCAAAATCCGTTGCGATCAAAACAATAGAAGCGAGAGAGAAAAGGCATGCGGTAATTGTGGTGATTGCGGTTATTGCGGTGGCTTCATCTTACCCTATTGACCTATTGAAATTGCATCCATGGCAAATATTCACATGTTCATGGTTTGGTAGACAATACTTAATCCTGAATACTTCAGGCAAGTCTCGTCGCATGCGGTGACCTATTGAAATCGTATCCATGGCAACGATGCATTGTTTGGTAGACAATGATTTATCCTGAATACTCCTGGCAAGCCTCTAGATATTTCTGCTTTTCATCAAAAGTTATTTATTCTCATTACACACCCTCACAATTGAAAGGGAGGTATTCAACCGACATATTAGTATTTTCATGATTGTGATTGGCATCCACGTGACAACGAAGGTGGGGGGGGGGGGGGGGGGATCTCGGCTATTGCGCTCTTGGGTCCTTCATGTCCCACAGTTATTATTGTTGTTGTTTTCTCCCTTGTTTACCGCGGTAATTTATATTTGGCCCATTGGGGGTCTTTGTATGAGCTAAAAGCCAAAAGCTTGCGCCACGTCCTATGTTTATATTATGCAACATTTGTCTTTGATATGGCTCCATTACTCAGGCTAAATTCATAATAAACTTGGTGCACTAATACTAGGGTAGCTCACCGCTAGCATGCTCCTCGGGGAGTAGAGGATGTGTACAATGCTGGTCTGACGCTCAGAGACTATTATTATTAATTATTATTAAATAATATTATTGTTATAATTATCAATATTACTATTATAATTATTATTATTATTAGGAGTAGTAGTAGTAGTAGTAGTAGTAGTAGTAGTAGTAGTAGTAGTAGAAGTAGTAGTAGTAGTAGTATAATAGTAGTAGTATTAGCACTGGCGTAAATCTGTCCGGAAAACACAATGCATTGGGGGGTCGAGCAATTGTTCACAAACGGTTTGTGAACAATTGCTCGACCCCCCAATGCATTGTGCTTTCCGAACAGATTTACGCCAGTGAGTAGTAGTAGTAGTAGTAGTAGTAGGTAGTAGTAGTAGTGGTAGTAGTAGTAGTAGTAGTAGTAGTAGTAGTAGTATTCCATAATTTGTGCATCAAGACCATATCAATATAAGAGCAGAGAGATATTAACGCTCATCCTTGAATTGCGGAACATTTTGTGAGTGTTTATATTGTATATCTGCAGTGAGTTTGTACAGGGCGGTATGTATGTATTACAGACTTTGGCAAAATCCGCCTTTCATATGTGCACGTGACCAATCGCAAGCTGTTGCAGGTCGTCGCAAGTATCGTGTGACCAAGCCATTACTGGAATTTTCATGGAACAACAACTTATACATGATTGTGATGGTTTCACAGAACCGATAGGACCCATGCCATGGGTATGCAGGGAGGCGGGACTGCCTGGTCTCGTTGGTATACAAGGGAGACGCGGACTGCAGGGTGATTATGGGGGTGGACGGCAAGACTAGTGCCCCGGCTGTAGACGGCGAAGATGGACGACCGTGAACGCCTGGAATTCGCCGGGAATGCGGCGCCTGGAATTCCTAGTAAAGGAGAGAGGGGCGAGACCGGAGACCAAGGTATCGCCGGACAGCCAGGCCTACGAGCAGGGTAACAGGGGGCTGAAGGGAGAGCTCTAACTGGAGACGACGGAAAACATGGTGACGGAGCTGAGATGGCGATATTTCGTTTAATATATGGGACACATTGACGGTAGATTACAAAATATCTGGGATCTTTTATTTGGCGTAACCCCATTAAAATATTTACTTAAATTTTAGAAATTAGTTATATTATATATGCGTACATACGTACGTTTAGTTAATTTTACAACAAAAAACGTTAATAAGTATAACAAACGTCATTAACACAATTGAATTGAATGATAAGATAATTATCACAATTCGCATTTGTGTGTACTAGTAATTTACGAGTAATACATGTATTATTGTACCCGGAAGGATGTAACGTAGTTTCTTAGCATTGTGTGCACCTTCGAGGATGCCTGGCTGGAATGCTCCCCAGGGAGTGGATCAAACGTGCACTTTGTGTGCTGGATTGATTGAAGTACATGTATGCATCCAATAACCGGGGTAATAATATAATTGTAAGCGCTTAGATATGATTATTGAATATGTTATTGAATATCATTAATTTATTTTATGTTCAGATTATAATATAAAATAAGAACGTTTTTTATCAAGTCTCATTTTTAATTGAAAATACTTTGTATTAATTAATGTACTTTGTATCTGTTATTGAAAACGATCATTATCAAATTATTTAATTTCTCAATTTCATATGAAGATACTTTGTATTAATTTACCTTCTATTTGTTATTGAATATGATAAAATTAATTTATGTTCAGAATAATGTACATGTATGTAAGATAAAATTAAGTTAATTATTCAATTTTAATTGATGATACTTTGGATTTGCTATTGAATGTTAAATTTTATTTCCGTTAAGAATATAATACAAGTTAAACAATTTTAATTACTCAATTTTAATTAAACATAGTTTGTAATAATGAACTTTGTATATAATGGAATACGATAAATTTAATTTGTGTTAGGAATATAACATGAATTAAGACTTGTTTTATTACTCAATCTTTATACCCTGTATTGCTTCCCTTTTGATATTACATTTGATTGTTCTAAAGATCTACTCGTTATTGAGTATGATAAACTTAATTTATGTTAGGAATATGATATAAAATAGATAGTGGGATTTGATATCCTTTAATTAAATAATTTCCATGCTCTTATTTTTGCATTTTTGTGATGCTTATTATTGTAATTTTCCAAAAGATATACATGTACTGTATTAATTTACACTTTGTTAGATTCAATATTTAGTTAGTATTACATATTTAAAAGTAAGTAACGAATCAGTAAATTGGTTCTTTGTTATTGTTACATTAAAATTAAAAGTAAATGAGAATATGAATTATAATAATCACATTTTTAATGTTAGTGCCTTTCTTGCCAAATGCATTCATAAATATGTATCATTTTGTTGTATTTTGATGTTAAATTATATTTTTATTGTGTTGTAGTTTTTTTATTCATGTATGTTCATATGTTCATGTACGCAAGGCATTTTAGTCTTCGGACTACAGTCTTGTTAATTTTGTTCAATAAATACCGATATATCTATCTATCTATCTATCTATCTAAACTAAACAATTATTTTCAAGCCGGTTGGGGGTAAGCTTTCTAACAGATGGGGGGGGGGGGGGGGGCATTCCCCTTAAACCCCTTATACTAACTCCACAAAAATTAATTTGAGCTTCCACATTTCTCTTCTACCGTGTTGTTTGGCTTATGGTAAGAGAATAACAAAATAGGGTTAGATTTTTTCAAATGCCCCTTTAGTATGACGATATCAATCATTGATAATCATTCTGCTCAAGAGCGTTAATGAACGGTCATAAACGTCATAAACGTCATACAGTAATTAGTTGTAAAAGCTTACGCAAATTTTCGCCTTTTTAACCAGGAAAGCAGTGTTCTTTTTCAATGAAACTTTCACACATCATTTGGACATATCTTACAATGATTTTGGTATAGGATTCTTCTTCTTCTTCTTCTTCTTCTTCTTCTACTTCTTCTTCTTCTTCTTCTTCTTCTTCCGATGTAGTACAGACCACCCACTGGTGTATTACGTACTTGTTTGGCGGGCACAGTGCAATAATAACATGACTAAGTTCTATGTGCAATTAAAAAGAAGATCATCTCCCGCTAACGGAGCTGGGTTTCTTGTACCTTCTGCCGGAACTGGTCTACAGATGTGCAGTTGACCATGGCCTTTGGCAGAGCATTCCACAGTCGGATGGAGTCGGGAAGAATGCTCATTGGTACAGGAGAGTTCTTGCAAACGGAACGATGAACTTCTGTGTGTGTCCTCTTTGAGATGTCGGCCACTGGAGTTGATGAAGCATTGTTGTGACACTGCTTGTACGTCGGAAGTCGTGGTATATGAACCGAGCGTAACGGCGTTGTATCATCTCCAGTTTGTTGATGTGTTTTGGGGTAAAAGGATCCCAGACTGTACAGGCATACTCTACAATGTTACGTTGCAGGAAGGCACTTGCAGAGCTAGCCTTTGTTGCGACAGCATTGACGTGTTGGTTCACACTGTGAAACACTTTTCACAGAGTGGCCACGCGGTGA
Source organism: Echinarachnius parma (assembly GCA_037951105.1). Lineage (NCBI taxonomy): Eukaryota > Metazoa > Echinodermata > Echinoidea > Clypeasteroida > Echinarachniidae > Echinarachnius > Echinarachnius parma. The sequence goes on from JBAMJV010013031.1 coordinate 46,155, forward strand.
AATTTTTTCCACACTGTGAAATATTTTCCACTGGGCGGCCACTGTGAATTATATTTGTTTACACTGTGATATATTTTCCAACAGAGTGTCCAAACTGCTAAATATTGTCCAAAGAGTGGTCACTCTGTGAATGACCTTATTTACACGGGCGAAAATCTATTTTCTAAAGTGTAGAATATTTTTGACAGGGTGGCCACACTGTAAAATCATCCTCAAAATTATAGATTATCAAAATTCCAAGTGCGTGTGTTGCATTACAACTTTTACCGAAGTATCATGCTCGTTGTGCTAAGTGTGTAATTAACTCAAGTAGTATTAGATAACAACTAACTTCTACTCCATCCCTTTTTTGTCTTCCTCCGGATTCCGCAGATTTCTGTCAACCATTATGGAATGTTGTAACAGCTCCTCCAAATGGCCGTCTGCATGAGTCTGGTTACGCCGTATGGGACATAGGCACAGTAATCTGTGACGTAGGTTACGAGTTGAGTCATTACGTCACGTTTAGTTGCCACCCAGACGGGAAATGGTATGCCAATTGGTATGGGAGTCTGGAAATACCCGCGTGTGAAGCACATCAAGGTAAACATACCCAAATATGTTC
>JBAMJV010013032.1:0-24187 GCA_037951105.1 Echinarachnius parma
ACAAATAACATAATACAAACAGTTCCTTGATATTAAGGGGCCCTCAAAATATCATGCGTACATTCTATCAGGGGAACACAAAAATATGTTTCCTGTTGAAAATTGTACACATTCTTTGAGGAAAATTCAACATTCAGATATTTTTAGCACATTTTGGTTTTGGAGATCTAAGGAACGACTCATGCAAAAATAAAATGAACTGTTAACATTTAAGTTTATAAAATATAATTTTTGTAAAGAGGCCCATCAAAAATATTGTGGACTTCATGAATATTTGTATCAGGTGATAAAAGGGCTATATTACACCATAGTTTTGGTGCGTTATATTGTTAGTGTTTTCATTTGTTTACAGGTCCATATGAAAAAGTACCTTTAATAATAATATTTGTCTTTAAAATTAGCATGATTTAGCTCCAATGGAGAATGTGTGGGAGAATGTGTGTTAGAATGTGTGTTCAGGGCCAATGTCAACAAGTATTGACTATCAGTCAGTGACACTGTCTTTTGAATGTGTGTGTATTGTTTAATGTATGGTGGTTTACTACCAGATTCTGTTATTTTAAGAATATTCTGTTGTTTGCAACAAAATTATTGTGCATATCATGGGTTTTACTTGTATTGTCCTGCATGAATCACAGCGCATAATGTTTTTGAGGCCATTTCTGTCCTTATATGATACCCCTCATCTAGACCCCCCCCCCCCCCCCCCAAATAAAGTTGCAATATCGCTTTTCAGATTTGGGTATTTGTGAATTCTCCAAGATCTCAGCTTTGTCAATTTTTTCATAAAGATCGACATTTAGTGACTTTAAAAAATAAGGCTTTTGTGGCATAATACATATACATACATACATATGTAATTCTATTGTGAGTACTCTACAGTAGCTTTCCAAAAAGGTACTTCCTGGCGGACCTGGCCCTAACATATATATGTTTGTCCAACAGATGATCACTTCTGTTTAATGGCATCCGTAGTTTGACACTGTCATACCGGGCATGTATTTTGGGGAAATGTGTTTTGAACATCTGTCTGTGATTTATACCCACAAATTGACATGAAAGGTACCGCTCTGTGTCAATGTGAGTCACATGATCTTACCGTTTACACAAATTATATTAGCTTGTTATTGCAATGACAAAAGACAATGGTTCTAAATTAAACAAACGATTGAATTACACAATTATTTTCCTTTTTCTAGTTTTTGTCACGATGGCAATTCTTTAAACTATAAAACCAAAGTTTGAAAATTGGCACGTGAAAATACTATTAACTTGATATTGCTGTACAAAAACTATGGTTTTAAATTAAACAAAGTTTTGAATTACACAATATTTTTTTGTCTAGTTTCTATCACCATGGCAATTCTTTAGGCCATAAAACACATACATTAGAAAACCGCTCTTTGATGACAGATGACAAGTGCAAGAAGCTCATGAAACATATCCCCTGCAGAGGGGAAAGTAAACAATCATGGATTTCAATGGCTTGCGCAATGTTACCAAGTTTTTATTTACAAGACAGGTCCAAGGATACACTTACAAACAATTTCAGTAATTACATTTAGAATCATTTATTTCACCTAATAATTTTAAACAAGATCACATAATACAAAACAATACCAAATGTATTAAACAATGACAAATAGAGATCTGGAATAGGGAGAAAGAAGGCAGTTTCAAGTGGTCCTGGGCTCTCAAAAGTAAAAATGTCTTTACTGTTGTCCAGAAGTGTAGTTTGTTGACCTTGTATTGAACATTTAACTAAATGCTATTTATGCAGGCTATGTCAATTTTATTTTTTTTAATGTACATCATCACATTATCTTTATTTGTAGTTTTATGTCAAATGTTGATGACTAGACTAGATTCAAATGCATTTTGTGATGTCATGTAACCTCAACATCACTTCAAATGGGGAGATTCAGAGACAGTTTCTCTTTCTTTTCTTTCCAGTTTCCTTTCAATTTTGTTCTTCTTCAGATTGAAGAAATAACTTATTTGTAGTGAGACATTTTGTTTGCATGTGATACCAGCTATACTTAGGCTTCCCTCCGTCTCATGAGCACATCTAGAGCCAAATTTGCTACAAGAGGGGAGGGGCTAAGTTTCTTTCCCTCTGTTGGCCTTTAAATACAAAGAGAATATATTTTTTATTTATTTAAAGGCCAACAAATTTATATAAGATACTACATGAATCATGAATCATATACTGTATTATTGTCGCTCTTTATATAAATTGGTTTACAAGCATTTGTTGTGAGTTCTGTTTAGTTACTGGCAGGGCTCACCCTTAGCAGTAGCCCAGGTGCCAATGGCCACCTCAAATTTCATTTGGCCACTAGAAATGGACTAGAAACTCTGTATTGGCCACCAGCAAATTTAGATCTACAACGCACAAGTCTTTGGTGCAAGTCTTTTGGATGTGTCATTTTGGCAACCTGAAAGAAAAGCTTAAGGGAGATCCCTGACCGGCTGATCTTTTAATACAAGTCTTCCCTCTCAAGTCTCACACATGCAGGCATCTACAGCCACATTTGCTCCACCTGCAAAAAAAATTGGCTATGAGTGGGAAGAGGCAAGGCTCCTTCCTTCTTTTACTTCCCTTTAATCATAAAGTAACATTTTAGTTATACATGTATAGTTCAAAGCTAATCCCTAGCTACATTCACTGTGAGAAATTGTGTTTAAAACTATACCAGCTGTACGTGATTCTTCCCTCTCACACGTCCACACATCTAGAGCTAAAATTTGCTACGAATGGGGAGGGGCACGGTTCCTTTCCTTCCGCCAAAAATTATAACGAGGTATGAATCACTGAACGGTGCGACAGCCCTGGGGGTCTGTCAAGTGCAATTCCCCCTCTTAACCAGCTTATGAGACAATTTGTAAATAGGGGGAAGGATGTCATGTGTAACAGATAATTTCTCTGAGGACAGTAGCCTTTGGTAGCCTCATGGGGAGTGTTTCACAAAGATTTTTAAGTTGAACCTAATTTTAGGTTGGACTCAAAGTTATGGAAATAAGCCATTTATAGCCTCTCAATGAAAAAAAACATACTCAAGAACAAAAATGCATATATTATATTTGAGACTTTAATGACAATTACATCAATAATTATAAATCTCCTTGATAGTAGAAAAATAGTTTTGATTTAAAACAAAAATGTAATGTTGCAATTTTTAAAAATGTATTAATTTTACAAAGCAAATAATGGCTTTTATGGCTTTCCATAATTTTAAATGCAACTTAGAATATAAGTTTAACTTAATAGGATCTTTGTGAAACACCCCATGATCTATTATTCTTTGTACTGACAGTGACAGTGTAGTGTGGTAGTTAGGACCACATTTGTTGTCACTTTCCTTTATTGAAGTAGATTTGATACAAAGAGTGACCAGGGGTCTACCTATTACTCCTAAAGTGCTAACAGAGGTCACTGTATCAAAGTGATTTAATTCACCTTTTGTTTGCTGCTAGCACATTTTGTTTGTTTTATAGTCTCAAATCTAGGCATTTACCTTCACCTATAGAGGTATATTAACCTTCCTACAGGAGTAAACAAGTTAATCTTCCAAAGATTAAAGGCCCCATTTTATCTCGGTCTCAAAGAGTTTAGTTCCTGTTATTTCTTTTATCAAAGTTGTCATTGATAATGGTATTTTGGCAAACTGTTTGAAAACAGTCATACAACAAACAATACTGTATTTTCCCTTCTGTTTATACAATACATGGTATTGGTGAAGCAAGTTTTGTTGAACCAGGGAGATTGGAATTATGGGAAGAATTTCAGTTTAGGGAAGGCTACATCGCACGATGGAGGTACAGTACAAGCTCTGGGTGAGACCTTTCCCTCTTATTAACTTAAAATGTGAAAACATTAATGTCCATTTTATATGCACAGAATACTATGTGCTTTGATTGTACTTTTTGATCAGAGCTTGACCGTAATCTCTTCATACTGTTATCTTTGTATTGCACTACACAAATGTCTATGACGATTGTTCCATAGCAATACTGTAGGGTGACTCAACTCACTTACACTTCAAAAGGATTTATATGAATGTGTATTCTTGTACTTTTTTAACAGCTATGCAGCTAACCTTGATGTAACAACCCTTGCAGAACTCGAATTTCCTTGCTTTTCCTCTTGCCTTCCAATATACAACTGCATGTACTACATTTTACATACTGTAGGTTTATGTCATGTATAATATTGCATACATGTGACAGAGTAGGCAACGGGTGTATTTGTTTAAATAAAGTCCGATCAGATATCATACTTAACACATAAAGATTTCCCAGAGCGGCGATTTTTTGTTTGTAATATGCATAAATTTGTTTTACAACTCATATCTTTCATGTTTTATTTGGTGGATTTGGAAGGGGGGGGGGGGGCAAATCATGTTTGTTAACAAGGAATTCATGTTTATTAGCCTGTAGCACCCTACGTAGCAGTGCAGCCCAAGTTGGTATGTTCCCCAGGGAGTTGAGGTGGTGCAAAAGGCAATTGTTTGGTTTGAACCATACCTGATGGTCAAGGATAATAATAATACTGCATCACTTTAATAGAAACCCTGTATTAAGCACCATAAATGCACAATGTTATTATTATTATAATGATAAATGATTATATTATCATTATTTATTTTTACTATTATTATCATTATTTTTACTATTATTGTTATTATTATCATGTTTATTATTATTATTATAATTAAGTATTATTATCAAAACAGATATATGCACTGTAGAGCACAGGACAAATCTTTCTATAATTTGCATAAATGCTACGTGCAGCACATATCCACCCAACAGTAATTGTTAGTCGGAATTTCACGACACTTGACATTCATGCCGTATCTGGGGTTCATATTCAGGGTTTTCAAAGGGAAGGAACTCCAAATACGTGATTACTGGCGCACAAGAAATACACTCTATTTTTAATAAGGTTTCACTGTATTAGTAGTACCCAAGAGATTATGAACTTACAGTAACCCCCAGACAACAATTTAAAGTACAGTTTATAAATCTTTTGTTAACAGCCGCCTGTCTATAGCAGCCAACCTGCCTATAATGACCACTAAAAATGATCCCCTGCAGAGAAAAACAATGTTATGGAACCTGTCTAATAGATAGAGGCCACCAGTCTACTGTGGCCACTTTTCTTGTTTCCCTTTCATGGTCACTATACGAGTAATTGCCTGTACTTGACATTTAGATTTTACAAGTCATGACATACAAAATTGTAAGTAAAACATAATATAGGATAAGCGAGTCAATTATTAGTTTGTGTAGAAATGCAGAATAGTCTGCTAAAATTTCATGGCAGAACAGGCAAATGGGAGAAGTTTTTACTAAGACAAGCAAACTTTAACATGTACATGGCCCTGTCTCAAAAAACAAAAAAAACAACAACAATTAACTCCTTCACTCTTGACATTCTAAAATCCCAAAAGACTTTGTACAGAGCCTACCGGGTTCCCGTAGTCAGGGGATTAATAAGCATGAATTAGCTTGTTACCAAGTACACATACCTTTAAATGTTGGCCGACAAGCAAACTTTAGCATGTACATGGCCCTGTCTAAAAAGTAAAAAGCCCCATTAAATTAGCATGAATTAGCTGGCTGCACCTCTTTTGTAACCTTGACATCAGTCCTTTTCTCTTGTTTTCATTTGATGTGACTTCCTGTAACCCATGTGTTATTTTTTACTTGTAAACAAAGAATTGTGTTGAAAGAAAATGTGCTTGAGTGGGTGACACATAAATCATAAATGCAGTCACGAGAAAGCTAGTTTGAAATCCAGTCCTCTAGTGTGTAGGTACATGGAGGTATTAATTTTGTGAAGTATTTTTGTAAAATCTGTAGACTGTACATATATGCATACATGTACATAGTCTGTACAACTTTTAAAAGGTTACGATTGCATACCTATGGCTATGCATAGCCTTAAAGGGGCAGTACAGTTTTGGTAAGGCTGATCTTTAGCAACCAAAACCTTCAGAATAACATTACAAACTAATAGTTATAACTCCACCATGCTCAAAAGGTATAGAAAATTACAAACGACTATTAGTAATACGCCTGTTATCATTCAAAAAGAGCCATTAAAACACAAGAGGGCGCTCTTTAAAAAAGCATTGGTTTCAACCATTTTCATACAAAATTATGCATGTGTTGTTTTGTTGGAATAATAATTAAATAGAGACATCATCAACAGCTATTCAAAAACACCTTTTGAAAAATTTGGAAAAAGTGTAAAGGGGGTATCCCACTGAGCGGCGAATGTTTGCGAACGTTTGCGAATATAGCAAATTTGGGATTTCGCCAGGATTCGTTAAAGGTTGCAAAAGGTTCGTTAACGGTTGCAAACGGTCGCAAGAAAATTCGCAAACGGTTTTAATTGTCGCAAACAGTTTTTCTTGTCGCAAAGAAATTTTGAACATGTTCAAAATTTCTTTGCGAATTAATTTTTTCTCAAACAGTTGCAAACGTTCGCAAACGGTTTTAAGACGGTGTCGCTAACGTTCGCCAATGCTAGCGATTACATGACCATATGGTTCCTAAATGCAATCGACCCATTGAGCGGCGAATGCTTGCAAACGTTTACGAATTTTGGATTCGCCAACTTTTCTGACAAATGTTGGCAAAAATCAGGGTGGCAGAGGCAAACCCTGATTTTCGCTAACATTCGCTAACATTCGTCAGAAAAGTTGGCGAATCCAAAATGTGCAAAATTCGCCAACGTTCGCCGCTCAGTGGGATACCCCCTTAAGCATTTTTTTAATTTGTCAAAAAATCATCTGATATATTTGGGGCCCAAATTTTATTCTGATAACAGGCTTTTTACTTAGTCATTTGTAATTTGTTATTCCTTTCGAGCATGGTGGAGTTATACATATTAGTTTGTAATGTAATGGTGCAGGTTTAGGTTACTAAAATTCAGTTTTACCATAACTGTACTCTCTTTACCAGAACTCAACTATCCCTTTAAAGGGGACCACCAGGCAAAGAACAACACATATGTTTTGGTACCATTTTGCGATATCAAATAGATTCCCAACATTTTGCAAAGTGTTGTGTAATTTATAAACAATGCAATTAATTACCACCACTTACAGAACCATTATTATTTCAGCCAGGACACCTCCTAGGTGCACACAGTGCTAAGGAACTCTGTTCCATCCATCCTTCCAGGTACCCAGATAACTTACAAGTTTTAGTTATCAATATTCAGCTTGACCGAAACTGTACAGCCCCTTTAATATTATCTTGCGTTGGACACTTTTGGAACAATTTTTTGGCAATGTCACTCTAAACCACCAAATAAGGAAAATCAATTTATAAAGCTCACTTCCTCTTTATCTATACATTGAATAGAATTATTTTAATGGTTAGAGAATGTTTGGTTATGATTATGTTAATTTTTCTGAAGAAAAAAAATTCCTGTAAAATGAGCATCACTGTTTTTCCTGTTTTTATTCACCAACCAAGTACAGTGCAGAAAAATTGTAATTCCATCTATATACAGTATACAGGTATTTAACCTTCAAACAGGATATACTCATCATGAAACTGAAACCATATCTCCTGCTTAATAGTCTACGGATGGTCATATAATTACAAGCAAATTCTTTGCAAACAAGACATAATTACATATTTGTGAATACATCTTTTTTATCAACGCATATCATACCAAGCCTGTAGCTTCCTTCGAAGGGACATAGATTTGTAACACACCAACTGGATTTAGATGAAAGATGCCAGATAGATGGTCTGATAACTCTTAAAACATGATAGATAGCTTTATTTGAGATGGATCTATTGAATATCCAGAGCAAATATGTATCATTTATATAGTGCTTGATACAACATTTTCTAAGCACTACAGGAACAGGATACAATTCAAGCCAGCACATTGTGTGTTTGAACTCCCCAGTGAAAATATTAGCTAATGAGCATTCACAGAGCCGCATCAGGATAGATGGACAAAACTGCCTGATCGTACCAGTTACCCATTATCATTGGACTTGGTTTGTGGATCAAGTTTGTTGCTGAATGACACAAACTCCAAGGTTGGACATGGAACACACAACCTTCATTGAGAAGCAAAGGCCTAAACCAATATTCCACGACACTTTCACATATTGGGAGAATGTGCTATCAGCATTTAAGAGTTAACTAATTAGGATTTCGCACTGCACAAGGTATCCATGATCTCGGTCATTGAAGGCTGTTCATGGACAAACACCTTAATTTGGATTTGCAAATCAGATGCGCAATGCCATCTTGCGAACAACTTGCAAACGCCTTGCGCTCGATATAAACAATGGCTCAATGTTCACCTCAATGTGCCCCACAAACTAGCCTAGTTACGAATGGCAATCTGCCGCGTAGCATTGCAAACAGTGCCCTCTGCATCGCCATGCATGACAATCTGTAAGGGAGAGGGAAAAGTGGTACAACACTGAAGACTGCACACATGTAGCTCACAGAACAGGAAGATACATGTGTCAAAACGTATTACTATGATGACACGCAACAGATTAGCTTGGAGCACTTGCTGAATTATCTTGGAATCCTGTCTTGTTGGATTATTTTGAACCGTATCTTGTTGGGATTATCCTGTTCATTCATTCATTTCGTATCATCACACAACTTCCTGCCAATGACGGGCAAAACTGAGCGCTATGTCGTTGGCCTCTGCCAGATCTTTGATTGTGCACATTCCATGCACCAGATCACTACTAAGCAGGTGGTCTATTATCCATTAACATGTTAGGATGTTACTACCCGGTAATCAGAGGAAAAAGATAGATGTCAAGATGGGAAGGATGTTGGGATCTGTGAATGTTGCACTGCTTCTGGTAAGGAAAGTTCTGATAGGATTTTAACAAACTAGCTGCCATCTTTTACCTTGTTTGTGCTTTATTTGATATGACACTTTTTTTTTTTTTAAGGTTGAAAGTCACATTTCATGGGCTCATATTCATTCAACTGCACTTGCTTAGTTTTGATCTAAGGACAGTCAAAACTGTCTTAGTGGACTGGTCTGGCCACCAGTCTAAAGCAGCCAAACTGCCAAAAGTGGCCTCGAAATGTAATCCTCTGAAGAGAAACTGTTAAATTGATACTTTAATTGAGCCTGTATATAAGTCACCTGTCTTCAGCGTCCACTCCCCTTGTGGACACTATACACAGGTTTGATGGTATACTTTGGAAGAGGACTAGGTAAACACAAAATTATCTTGGTCACTAACTTTGATTATCTGAGCAAGCATCTTTTACCTAATAAAGTAAACCCTAGTATGCAAGTAAAAGGATCTCTAGATTATCCCTATTATCTAAATGATATAAACTAAGAATGGAACCTACATAGAGTGGTGAAGTGTGATGTCATAAATGATGTCATAAATATTTTTTTTTGAATTTTCAAATTTGGACTTCATTTTCATAAAGAGCATAGCAAATACTGTCCAAATACCGAAAATCAAAGGAATCGGTCACGTATTGGCTGCGATATGCCCATCCGAATGATTTTTGTGTCAATGGGCAATCAGTGTTATAGTGCACTGGTTCATAAATGTATGAACCAGTGCACTATAACACTGATTACCCATTGAAGTAAAATTCATTCAGATGGGCATATCTCAGCCAATACATAACATATTCTTTTTATTTTCAGTATTTAGACATTATTTGTTATGCTCTTTCTGAAAATGAAGTCCAAATTTGAAAATTCAAAAAAAGTGTTTTTATGACGTCATGGCTTCTGTACTCTATAGCTATAGTGGTTTATGAAAATGGGCCAAGATCTCGGAGAAAAGGTGAATTTATTGTAGTTATCAAAACTACATTTGGAAATAAAATGATAACATTTTTACCCTTATAGTTCTCTCAGGCACAAAGGTCCCACCAGATTTGAAGAAAAGGTACATTTATTATATTTATCAAAACTAGCAAAATAATGATTCTGTTTTTACCCTAATAGTTCTCTCAGGCAGAATGGTCCCATCAGGTTTGAAGAAAGTTATATCCCCATCTGAAGTACACACCATAATCTCCTTGATGCCATCACCATCACAATCAAACTGTTGAGAGAAAAATGTACATTGATGGATTTTCTCATGAAAAATACAATTTAGTGCTGCCATTCAAATGTTAAAAGTACATGTATGAAACATTACGTTAAACAAAAATCACACTTGGAACAGATACTGTATAAGCTGTTAATTTCGCGAGGGTTTTATTTTCGCGAATTTCGCGTATCGATATACAGTCGCGAAATTAACAACGCGCGAAAATATTGTCAGTCATTCAAACCATCTTGTCAGCAGGCATTCACATGCACTTCTTGGGCGGCCAGGCCCCCGGTAGACATCGAGTAGTGCCGGTGGTAACGCAAGGACACAAGCATACTGAAGCTCAATTTATCTAGATCTACCCTGGTCTAATAATTTGTCTACTTACGCGATTGCATGGAATTTAGAATCAATAAACAAGAAAAAATGCGCGCAAAAACAAAGAAAAAACATGCGCCAGGGCCGTCATACGAGTCGTATTGATTGCGTAGGTACCAGTGCATTTCTTGCATGTATTGTACACATATATTCGCTGCTTCGCTTGCATGTGAAGTTCAACTATATCCTATTAGAAAATGAATCTGTATCGGAGTCATCGCTTTGTTGCACGAACACAATGATAATCGCAAAGACATAAACGTATGACGCTAGCTGGCAAGAAATAGCCAAAAATAGCGGCGCTATAGCTGCTAGATTCGCCGAAGTATGAAGAAGAAATGATCGGCTACCGAGGTCTTCTAAGTCCTATTTTTGTCAGAAATTCCATAACCGAGGTAAATCTGAACAGTGCGTAGTCATATTTCCGTTAGAATGATATAAGAAATACTGGTACTAATATTGATTTACAAATTTTCTGTATTTTATGAGCAGTTTTATTAGCATAAAGGCGCTGCATTTTTGATATGATTGTACTGATTTTCAGTCCCGTGGCAAACCCACGTAATGCCGAACGCGAAATCAACAACTCGCGAAAATGTCTGTTACCCTCTCATTCGCGAAAATATCTGTACGCGAAAATATTGGCTTATATAGTAGTCTAGTCTGGCAAAAAAGAGTTAAGGATTTTCAACATGTGGTACTGGTGACTTGAAACAAAGAAAAACACTACATAACACACTCAAAAAGTCATTGGCTGACTAGAAAAGAGCTACTTAGCCTTGGTGATTCACATCTTAAATCAACTTTCAAATGAATGAACAAAAGTGTAATTTGAACCATAACAAAATAACAAAGAAACTCATTAGAGTAAAACTTTTGATCATCAAGAACTTTGCAAAGAAGCCATACTATTTTTCAAAAGGCTAAGGCTTCATGCATATTTTGGAGGTCCTACATAAAGAGATATTAGTTAATATCTAGCTAGATACCTCAAAACAGGCTGGCCACGGCATTCGCACAAATACCTTGCATGATGGATAGATATGGTTGTGTGTGTGACTTGAGATTTTGACAAACTACCCATTTAATTGTATTCAACAGCGGAGATCATGAAGTAAAAGTCTGTATCTCTTTATGTTTTTGTTTGAACTGAATAGCTTCATGATATATAAAAGGTGGTTTGGATTTGTAGAAAGAAAAACAAAACTTGGATAAAACTATTAGATTTGAGCAGCATTTTAAATTTTAGCGACAGTCGTATTTCAGACTACAAAACCTGGACCTACCAGTAACGGGCTGGAATAGATGGAGCTGTTCTGGAAATGATGCGGCCACTGGGCCCCAGCGTGTTGCTTCATGGTTATGCCATCAACCACATCAATGGTACCATCAAACGTTGTGGCAACGATATCGAGGGTGCCATCTATATTGATGTCTGCCACTAGAGGGGAACTCACGACGGGTCCACTGCTCAGATGGTGACTCTCTAGTATGTCGATGTCATAGTGACAACTGCAGAGGAAGAATGCAGAGGAATACAAATTTGGATTTAGTAGATGGAGGAATATATTGTATTAAGAATCTAAGTTCATTTGTAAGTTGATAACAAAATTACATTTGAAGCCTTGAAGAAGTAGCTGGAACACAGATGCACGTCTAATTCTAAAGGTATGTGCTTAAAGGTAGTTCAGATTCGTCAAATGAGATGCGCGGCGCCATCTTGCATACGCGTTGCGCACGGTGCGTAATGCACGTTAGCTCAGTGTCATGCGGTGCGCGCAAACTAACCCAGTTCAAAATGGCGACCCGCTATGTAGCATCCCCACGCTTGATGCCCTTTAAAGGACTTTTAATGCTGAATTTATAGACTTGTGACGGACATAAGCGTCTGCTCCTTTTAGGTGATACGTACATCATTCGTATCACCTCTTGATTTTGTCAGGTTTTCTATTGATTATTCTTTCCCAATTTTGTTTGTCGGGTCAATCCACATCAAATCAACCAGTGGGGTTCACCCGACCCCCTTTCACAAATGCTAAAATGCTCACGGAAAATTCTGAAATATTTTGCCCCAAGGTCAAACAGTTGCTAAGATACAACCTCGCCTAGCAACCAATGCACAATTCTTACTCAATAATCTTCTCTTATTTTTTAAATTTTCATTCAGGACTGACTGCCTTACAAAATTGTCAGTTTGTATGTTTTCTTTTACCATGCTTACCCAGCTTCCTGCAGTCATTCAATGGTTTGAATATCTATATTCTTTTTTTTTCATTCAGTTTTTGTTTACTCCTATTTCAGTATTTGTTACATTTCTCCCCATATTTTTCCCTTTCCTTCTTTTGACCATTTTACTCCATTAAAATGAGCAATGAAATATAAAGCTTTGGTTAGAATTCAATAGTGGAATTGGAATTCAAATCTGTGACCGTCCCCATGGACGGTCACAGGTTTCTCTATACCTTGTACATATTTTCTTTTAAATTTCATCCCTTCTATTCTGTATTCCTCCCTTCTCTCACCCTCCCTCATGTATGGTAGGTGTACTACACATTGGCACTGCCTTTTTAAACCGGCACCCCACGTAAAATTTGTGTTTGCGCGTGTTGTGAAAAATCCTGCATCTCAAAGTGCGCTAAACTTAGAAACTGCACAGGCCAAAGTTTTTAGTAGAAATGATGCATAGATCGTCCACTACGAGGAAATTTGTGAAATGATGCCAACATTGCACTAGAAAAAAACATGCAAGTTCGAAGACGATATCTCAAAATATGAAATATAAATCGCGAATCTGATAACCGCATCGGAATCTGCACTATTTTCTTGATGTGTGACTGTGAGTAAAATGTAAAGTTTTATGAAATTTTTAGGATTTTTAAAGTCACAAACTGTCAGAAATATATAATATTAGGGTGCCGATGTGTAGGTCACCCAATCATACACTGTATTATTTGGCTTTGGCCACACATAGGTCCATTAGCATACCGTTATGGAACGCTAGATTTGACGACATGTTGAAGTCCGACTGAAAATGTTCGCTGCATTTCAATGATTAAAACACTATCGGAAACTGTATTTTTTTAACATTAATAAAGTTAAACTACTATGCTTACCAAATATGCTGTTTTGATTGTCCTTTTAATTCCGAATCGTAGCATTTGGAAAAAAAGGAGTAGTTGCTGCACACCTTGAAACGCAGTCCGCATGTACACAAAGTTTGAACCCTCATGACGGGCCTATTTGCTTAAAATACAAATTTGCTAAATAGTCTCAATTTAAGACTAGGAATAGTTTACATTCGGATTTTATTAATTTGAGTCTGATCTTCATCGTTCATATTTGTATCATTTCAATTTTTGATGAATTTGATCACACTTGACTTAATGAAATCGGAAGGTAAACTATTCAAATTCTTAAAAGGAGCCTCTTTAGTAAATTTGTATTTTGAGTAAATACGCCCTTCATATATCCAATGCTCGAAATTAACTTTTTTTGCTGGTGGCCCGGTCGGGCCAGTAAAATTAGTATTTTTCCAAATTTGGTGGCCCGAAACCAAAAACTACTGGCCCGAAAAAAATAAGGAAAAACAAAAGTAAAATTAATACAATAACCATATATGAATAGTTTCAGGGTACTAGGCAATACTTTTTTTTTCATTCCCGTTTGTTTCATTGTAAGATGTATTAAATAAACATGAACAAAAATCACAGCGATTGAATACACACGAGTGACAATTTCACTTCCAGTCATACATAGTCAGGGTCTAGGTGACAAAACAAAAATGGTAGAAAAAGAGAAAATTCAATTTGACCTCAAAATTTTGTGCAGTGTTGTCTGAACACCTTAGACAAAAGACATATTTTAAAATTGTGATAGTAGTAATATATGAATATTCATGAGCAGCATCTATGAATATTTATGATGCTCATTAGATATGCAAAATACGCAAAATAACTGAAATTACTAACAACGATTTTTAATATGAAATAACTGGTTAGAAAATGAATACTGCTGCTCAAGAATGTATTCATTAGCAACAGTGTTACTTGCTCAATTAACTTGCAACTTTTTAACTAACCAATATTTTGTATGTGAGAAAAGGGTATAAGTTGCTGAATGCTACATTTTTGCTGGCCCGATCGGGCCACCAAACTTTGAAATATGAGTTTTTTACTGGCCCGACAGCAATTTTTGGTGGCCCCGGGCCAATGCTAATTTCGAGCGTTGATATATCGATTATTACGTCCGAAGCGTGCACGCTCACCCCGCGCTATAAAATCCCATCGCAAAGAAAATCGGTCTCTCATAGAATAACACGTGTTTCGTCGCGGCGGCGAGCGAGTCACGAGGCGAAGCGAAGACTCAGAGATCGATAGCGCAAACGCCCGCGTCTGAATACTCATGCACTAGTATTCAAGAGCAAGCTTCCTGCGCGGTTTCTCGTCGGTAGATGGCATCAGCTAGGTATGTCGATGCTAACGCACTTTCTTATATGTTGCGTGTAAATGGTCCAGTCAACTGGACCAATTTACTAAGTAGATGTGGCTTTGGCCTTTGCTTTGTTTGTTGGAATGTCGACACAATTCAATTTAATGATCATTATCATTTGTTTGAGCTCCAGAACGGAACCACACACAACTTCACAAACAAATATTAAAACTTAATTAAGACACGAAGTTACGGCAATAAATAGGAATACAGTATGAACATGATAAAGAGAAATCACTGGCAACTACTGCGGCATTGGTTTGAATTACCAGGCACGCATACCATTGCACTAAATTTTGCAGCAATCACACAATTTGCATGACCGATAATATCAAACAGTTTTCAAGTCATTCACATCTCCACAAAAGTCGCGCAAACAAAGGCAGTTTCGGTATTTACGTTATTTAACTGCGGTAGATATAAATTAATAAGCAAAGTATCATACCCCTTGTGTTCAATGTCATCCCCGTCTGCTCTCAGAACAGTAAGCCGTGTTAAAAATATGCATATTATCTTGAAAATCTTCATTTTGAGATCTAATACTCGTTCCAGCAGACAACTTGAAATTGGATCGGCGTTTTCTGCACTTTCTGTCTGCTGCCCTCTCTGCTCAATGGACAGACAGTGTGACAGCTGCGCGCATTTCCCTTGCCCGCGCAAAAAATTCAACTTGTTTTTACTTTTTTTATACTGAGCTGAGGGGATAGAAAATCTCATCAGTGAATAATTTTTGTATTTAGAAGAAGAATTTTGATGTTTGGAACAATTACACAGGTAAGAAAACGTAATGCGTAGTTGATGTTTTTGTTTTAATCAGACTTAATGATATATTACCATTAATAATATGTAATCAGGCATAATATCGGCAACCGTTTAAAAGTTGAATCTCCGAAGATCCCAGCACAGGTTAATAATTTAAGAAATTTATTTTTAAAAACAGATCGAAACCAACAACAAGTTAACTTGGTGAAGAGAAACTAGAAATGAGCTCATGATGGCGTATAGGTGTGTGTACTGTGTATTACCATTTACCATAATAATATTGTAAAATATGTGTTAGATTATTTGATTGTTTGGGTTTGATTACATTCTCCACGGCCACGCCTCCAAAGAATCAGAGTTTAGCCCTCTGCAGACGACAGTCGACAGAGCCGACTCGACTCGATCCGACTGGTTTCATTCAGGCTAGTTGGGCCCGGTCGGTCGGATCCGATTCATCGTGTTGAATCGTATCGGCCCCAACTGGCATCCGACTGTCTCTCGACTGGTGTCGCGAGGCACTAAAAACTGAGCCGATCCGAATGAAAACCAGTCGAATCGGGTCGAGACGGCTCTGTCTGCAGAGGGCTTTAGGTGCATGAGCCTGAGGTCACCGACAAAACTAAGAACCATCGGATTCATAATTTCTGTCAAGTTTTTGTAAACCCTAAAATACTTGCCAAGATTGTCACTCACTCACTGACAACATAAATTGTGAGGCTTATAGGGCTTGCTACAAACTCATCACACTCATTTGTATCATTTGTATGAGCGTAACAGCAGATGGAAATATACAAAATGTTATGCACTTGATTGGGATCATCGATCCGTAAAACAAACAAACTTGGTAGAAATCAAAATCCCATAAAAGATTATGTTTTGAATGGGGAATCGCAGACTGAAGCCAGTGAATCAAGAGAAGGGTGTCCAATATCTTGGATGTTTTTTGTTTCTCTCTGATCATTTATATTTTCTGCTCATTAGCCAACAGATAGACAAGAAAATACTCCGTTTCAAAACATAACAAACATGAATAGAAAACTCAATCAGATCACATACCGCATAGCAGGATCGCCTTGAATTTGAAGCAAAAAAGAGGCACTTTTGGCTCGCGAATCAGCATTTTTGGGGATTACAAAATTCACCCTGTATCAGACACCCTAAATATAATTTCAATGTATTACTCTTTCCTTTGCCATTCGCTTGTTTGTTTTTTCATGTATTGGGGATAATTATAATGTATTATGTATCTGTATTGTTTTCATCTTCCACTTTTGAATGAATAAATTCAATCTTGAAAGTCAATAAAAACAAAAACAAATTAAGTACTGTCATATGTAATGACCTCCAGGCAATGCTCAATATTCATTTTTAGACAGATGGTATTTTCTTAACTATTATATAGGAGCCTAAAAATATTAATATAATAGAAAAATAAATCTACTAAAGATGCTAAAAGGGGATTGCGGGGGCAAGTCTGCTCCCTTTTCTCTATAGAGTTTGGACATTATGAATAATTATTGCGGGAGCAAGTCTGCTCCCTTTTCTCTATAGAGTTTGGACATTATGAATAATTATTGCCATGATCAAATGCGGGAGCAAGTCTGCTCCCTTTTTGCGGGAGCAAGTCTGCTCCCTTAGCTGTATAAAGTTTGGACATTATGAATAATTATTGCGGGAGCAAGTCTGCTCCCTTTTCTCTATAGAGTTTGGACATTATGAATAATTATTGCCATGATCAAATGCGGGAGCAAGTCTGCTCCCTTTTTGC
This sequence comes from Echinarachnius parma, assembly GCA_037951105.1. Classification (NCBI taxonomy): domain Eukaryota; kingdom Metazoa; phylum Echinodermata; class Echinoidea; order Clypeasteroida; family Echinarachniidae; genus Echinarachnius; species Echinarachnius parma. The sequence continues at coordinate 17,479 of JBAMJV010013032.1, forward strand.
GGGAGCAAGTCTGCTCCCTTAGCTGTATAAAGTTTGGACATTATGAATAATTATTGCGGGAGCAAGTCTGCTCCCTTAGCTCTATAAAATTTGGACATTATGAATAATTATTGCGGGAGCAAGTCTGCTCCCTTATAGCTCTATAATTATAGAGTTTGGACATTATGAATACTTATTGCAAGGAGGAGATGGCATGCATTGAATTTAAAGGGATCTAGTATTAAACTGTGTCGGTATGTGAAGAAAGTGCTGAAATGCTTATGTTGGTTATACGAATACAATCACGGTATGAGAGAACCACTAGATTTCTAATAAAGTTTTGTGGATTTGGACAATGTATTTTACTATCCCTTTAAATCTATATTTGCAACACTAAATTTAGTTCATGGAATCGGGTGGCGTAAAATTTGACATGGCTGAATTATCATTAAGTTTCCACTTTGGTAGGTTTAGGCATCTAGATTTGTTGTATCGGTAAATGTTGTTGGTCGGGTATAAACTCAGAACATTAACATCCGGTGAGATTTTCCCAAAAGTGATATTTGAGACTTTAATGAAATAATACCAACAATTTATTGTACGATTCTTCTGAAATATGTTTGAAAGTTTCGTTAAAAAAATTAATCCATCAATATCTCCACAACTGAAGAGAGATAGCCTATCTGAAAAATCAAAACCCATTACTAAAACCATGCAGGCATAAATGAAATGTGAATGTTCCAAGTAATTTGGATAGAATTTGACAAAGTTAACGGATCACTTTAAAAATACTATTGGGTGTTTTCTGTTTGTTGTTATTACAAAGAAGTATCACGGATTAAAATCGTTTTTACTGTGCACATCTATATAGTTATTGTAGAGTTGAGAGAGATACACCCATATATTTATCACAGCATGATCATAAAATTTGTCAGGATCACACATTTCTATAGGAATTGCCATCATAAAATTAATCAAAATATCTACCAGCCCTTCATTGTTATGAATCGCTCCAGGGTTCATGACTGGTTTTGAACTACCAGTCATCCAGTAGACATGGTATGAGAGTAACGCGAAGTTATTTTCTTTGCTTGGGGGGGGGGGGGGGGGGGGGGGGGCACACTATGTATTTCGTTATGTTTCCCCTTTTCATTGGTTTCATAAATGTATTGGACACAGTCGTATTGGTTTATAAATGTATTGGACACTATGCAGTCGTATTGGTGTATACATGTATTGGACGTGGTCGTATTGGTTTATAAATGTATTAGACCTGTGGTCGTATATTGGTACAAGCAGCCGTTCCCCCATCAATTACGTGCTGTAACTGCTGTTGCATATTCGGGCAAGTAAACTTTTAAAACTATTTGAAGGTGCATTTTAACTTGCGATTATATTTAAGTTTACCTCAGATTGTTTTTCAAAATGTTATGCTTGCCCAATTCGGGCAACTAACTTTTTTTTGCTTTATATACTGACCCGTTTTCTAATTTCCTGCACAAAGTCTCCCCGGGCAATAGCGCAAATACAAGTTACTATCTAGCACCTGTCCATCTGTTGTTTGTGTTGTCTTTTGTATTGTTTTGTTTGTTTGCCAGATTTACTAGTAACGCTATAATAACAAAATAATTCAAAGAGTCTATACAAATCTTGTAGAATTTATTCATAATTTGTTTTCCCGGAGCTCCAACAAATTGTTGTCTGCCCATCCTAACCCTGTATAACCCTGTCCCCATATACATGATTATATGCCATTATAGTAAGCCGCCCAGTGGCGTAATGAGGACAAACATTTTCAGGGTTTGGGGTATAGGGGCCTTTCGACGGAACGGAGCGACTTATCATAATGTACAAAGCTGTGGGGGAGGGTGGGGGGGGGGGGGGGGGAGGGAATGTGTGAGTATCTAACCCCTCCTTGAAGGGATTTTTTGTTTTGGAAGTCTGGTACTGACAATGGTTTTTTACAGAGCTAAAAACAGAGAATATGTTATGTCCCTTGATGAAAATGATTGTGTGTTTGATAACTTTCAAGAGCCATTAACCACTTTTTTTCTTTCTTCTCTTATTTGAATTTTACTTGAGTTTTGTTTTGAGGGGGCGGGGAACAGCCCCCCCCCCCCCCCCCCCATTTAAGCGCCCCCATCTGTAATAACGCCGTGCATGGTGATGGCACTGACTGAGGCTTTAGTCTTCCGTTCCGCCCCCAACAGACATACCACTGGATGCTAGACGCAAACAATAATACAAAACACAAAACTCTCCGATGAAATTATGTTTTTTTCTTCTTCTGAATATCTTTTTATATCAAACCGAAATCTCAGGAGATCTAGACAGAGAATAGGCGGGCCACGGTCAAACGGTCACAGGGGAATTAAAGACACATGCAGGACGTTTGCAAAATTTTGAAAATCATTACATACAGAACTATAGTTTAGAATTCCTCTATAATATTAGCGTTCAGAGTGGTTATAATGGTACTAAAAATAGCCGCATACCTGCAAATAGCACCGATGAAAACAAACTTTTATCACAAAGAAAATAGCATTAAGAATAAAATAATTAATTCAAATTACAGATAAATGAGATTACATCAAGACACCTCGACAAATAATATTATCATGCGAGGGATCCTCTCTAAAAAAAAACACGATCTTACCGATATTCCATGAAGAATATCATACAATTCTTACCTCAGAATTTACAAGAAAACTGTACGTTATAATTTCAAAATAATATAATTCACCCATTAAAAGCAAAGTGTGTTTAAACCTCGAGTTGGTCTTTAAAATAAGGGAAATAAGAAGGACCCATTGTAGGTATACGCAATTTCCTTTTGGTTTGTGTTTATTTTATAATTGGGTCAAAGTAATTGATTCGTTATCATGATACTTCAGAATCTTGAATAAAAAGTCATCATAATGTAGACAGAATCCAAGTGGACATCACGATGGGAGTAGAACAACATGCCCAGGGAAAATAATGTCATTACTTACAATGATAACTGATATCATAAGCTATTGCAATGTGGACCACATCGGATGTTAGAGGGTTTGGTCCATTCCCAAAATAATGTGCAATGGTTAATCTTGAACATCTTAGGGGGAACGTGTCTTTTCCTTTTGAGGGGAAAAGAGAAAAGATGAGGCCAATAAGGCGTGCTGTGGGGGCAAACCTGACCATTACATTTTTTTTTTCCAAAATGCAGTACCCTCCGAGTAAACTGCGCCGGAGTAGTTTTGCTAATTTTTGTAGCTGATTATCGATTTTGTGTGTTGCTGTGTGTGTGTGGGTGTGTGTGTGTGGTGGTCTGTGCGGGGGGGGGGGGTAGGGGGGGGGTCACTTGCTATCATGTTTTTTCCCTTTTAAAGCGAACCACGTATTATAAAGAACTGTAATCATTTTATGACTTATCACGCTCCAGTCTCGGACAGCAGCTTCTTGCATTGTTTGTATTTACCAAAATGGATAAGCGGACGCATGATTCAGGTATCTGACATACATGATTTATACCTGCGGGGCATGTCATTTGTCGGTGAATCGATGAATAAAATACTTCGGAGTTGACTGGAGTGGCCCTGCAGCGAACCCATAATCAGGGGATTTAACCGACTGGGTCCTAAACGATGGAAAGTCCATAGAGCCTTAGAGGTACTACATATGCTTTGCGTCCGTGGTAACGAAAGGGTTCTCTCCGTTCGCTGGAGTCTCAGTCCGTGCAATGCAACAATGCATTGTGCACGGGCTATTCTTCGCACGGTCACAAAAGACAGTTACTATGAAGTGTCAATCAATTAATGTGTATTTTTATTTTCCGTGACGTGAATCGGTGAAATGTAGTCCGTTTATTTTCTTTTTTAATTAATAGTTTCGTTCCTAATTATAAGGAGGACAATTAAGTCAATCATGAGAATTCCTAGCATCCCTGGATTTGATTTCAATATGTGACAAGAATGTGCATCGAATCATTTTACCGACCGACGCACTTTATTGTCTTAGTCATCTACCTTCTTCTAAAGGCCGGACCCCGGTCACATATCACCAGACTGATCCGACAGAACACTTTTTTAAATCGATTATCCGGTAGTGAAAGACGTCTCCATTGACTTCATGTTCAAAACACATTCCGCCGGATAGAGTTAGAACAAACCGTATCTCGCCTGTCAAGAAACGATGACGAACGATGTTGCCCTCACGTCCGGCGGCTGTTACGCTATCCGATTGATTATCGTGCCGGGCCTAACCCGTTGAATGACCTATGACTATGTCATTCGTATTTTTTTTACGACTTTGTTATATCAAAGTCAGAGGACATATACTTCTCATAAAGTCAAACTATTCCACACCAAACGCTTCAATTGTGTCCGTGAGACAATTTTCACACCATGCTTAGACTATGTCCATGATTTAAACTCACGAATCATAAAGTTTTTATAACAATGATATATAAAAATGATACATAACACCACACCTATCTGGCCACCTCTAAACCGATGTATCCCTTATTTTTACCACTTTCCACAGCATATTATGCAATATCATAGGATAAACACAGTCATGACGTTTTTACAACGGTATACCACCAGCAAAGAGAATTAATATACATACATAAAAATAATTATTATACCAACATAATATACATATTGCACCACAGAATAATACACTGATATTAGCAGAATACTATACAACACGCAGACTTCTATATTAGCTACCACTAAAACATCATAAATATGGTTCGACCACATGCAATGCATGGCTCTTGCCTATGTCAATCAGAGTACCCCATCCCCCTCCTCTCCCCATCCCGGGCCGCACGCCCCCGGTAACAAAGCATTGTGCTATGCACAACTCCCCAGGGAGTGTAATACTCAAACCCCTCCCCCCGCCCCCATATTACCGTCCGAAACGAAAAGGTGGGTACCCCCAAAAGCGAATTTCTGTATTATCTTCTCCACGATGCTTTGTTGGGTGGGTTTTGTGTATGTGTGGTGTACTGAGAATGCAAGAATACTGGTCCATCGTGTTGGTGATTGATTCGGTATGTATGTGTCTGTGTTAAAATGCAGCAGCGATTTCTCAGCTCGGCTCACTAGACCTTGTTGAAGCTGTCACTACACGGCCTGACCAAGGAGCTACATGTAGGATTACCGGGCGAATTGGTCTTACAGTACTTGTTCTATTTAATCACTCGGACTTCTTATAATAATTTGTTTCTTTATTTGGGTAAGTTAGAAAATAGAGCCTACCAACGATGACTCGCTGCCGCAGCCTGCTGAGTCGACGGTAAAGTAATCAACATTCCGCAACATATATTACCCCTCCCCTCATCCTCTTTCATTCCCCCGGCTATCCTTTCAATAACTTCACTTCTCAAACCAGTGCATGCGGTCGGATATGCTAAAAATAATTGCGAACCGGCAGACAGGAGAAGGTATACCAAATGCTATTGTATGTATGCGAGATGTATCGATTTAGTCCCTTGCGTACATTTGAGATTACACACCGTACTAGAGTGTCCTTCTTTTCTCTTTTCTCTTCCTCTTTCTCTTTGATCTCCTTGCAGCTCAATGGCGGCCCTTTCAATGCGTGGACCAGCAGCAGAGGAAGTAGGAGATCGATCGGGTCCGGGCAGGTGACTCTAGCGTAAACGTTAAAGAGCGGAGGATAACATCACCACCGTCGGCCCCCCTCACAAGATCCAGAGCACCTCTTTGGAGAAGCCGCAGTGCACTTCATTACCCCCGGCTCAGGCCAACGGGACACCCCGCCTCCGGGGAACTAGACACACCATATCTTGGAACCACTGGCTCATAATGGGCACCTAGATGTGTGGGGACAGTTCAAGCCACACTCTTACGCCGAAACTGCTCTACAGACGAGCAACGAATCTCCAGGGTTAATTCACTATCACTTCCTTGGAAAACGCTGTGCGTCTTACTAACGGACCACAAATCTGCCAGATTATTCAGCAAACGTTTGCTCTTACCATAGACGCTCTTACCACCTACAAGTTTACGAGGACAACTCAGTAACTGTCGCTCTTACAAACGGCAAGGCAGCTCCCGGGACAATTCAGAGCATACCGAACTGAGGCAAACCTCTAACGGCCAAGCTTCCTCGGAGACGAGCTCAACACACTTTGGTACCAACGGCTGTTACTGACGTGCATCCTGTGATTTATGTGGACGTCACCATCCGAACTCAACGCCTGTGGTCCTTACTAACAGGCACTCTGTGTCCGGGGACTTTGTCCGAGCAAAGAACAGTGATCGCATTTATACTTCCCCCCACTAGCAGACGAGCGACACTGTGCGACCATCTAGACGACAACTCTCTAGACGGTTTCTTTTTGTCTTTCGCAACAAGGCAATAGAGAGGACCGGCGGCAGTCCGCCACATTTTCGGTGTAGCGTAAGAGACGATCACTGCGATCCTCCTTAAGAACATCAAGGTGAGGCCTAGTCATATGAGCGATTGAGCATTGAAAGTTCAATTCATAATCCTCCTGCCTGGGTGGAACGAAACAACAGCCAACACCCCAGCAGTGTACCCTGTCGTGTCGACGTGTATCTCGACACCGATGACATCGATTAGGGAGCAGAGCGTCGTTTCTTTTCTTACCGCGACAACGGGGACCGCGTATACGGAGGAAGCAGTGCCGATCTGCAACGCAGATGCCAGAAGCACAAGATCAGATGGAAGCGACGAGACAGAAGTCGATGACAAGAAGAGG